>VZTH01010367.1:27572-45072 GCA_013397815.1 Aleadryas rufinucha
AAGCCCCAATGTCCAGCCTGGCCTNCCAACTTGCTCTGTCTCCTCCACACACTTCCCTGCTCCAGCAGCACTGTCTGCTCCCTTTTAAGACAAAATTCTAAGTCCCTTGGAAAACAAGCTGTTTCCTTGGCCTTCATTACAGCAAATACAATAAAGCATCCAGCTGGTGACGTTCCTTCGTTTTATCATTGCTCTTGTTTGACTGTTGACAATCTCGGTGGGGTTATTCCATTTGCCTATTGCAAAATAAACCGTATTTGAAGTTATCACTTCTAGGTCAGGTTTTAATTTGCTGGACTTCATTTGGGAAAAAGAAAACATGTGTTTTCTGCCTCAAACATTTGCAATGCAATAATTAACAGGGTGCCAATATTCCAGTCCTAATGACTATCTGATCTTAGTGGTGCGTGTATGGAGGATTTTAATATTTCATCATGTTTTATTTCAATTGCACTGGAGTGAAGCTGCAGTTGCGTTTCTCCACAGACTAAATTGTTTTAAATCACTGAAGTAAAAATATTACTTCATTTCTCTGTCTTTTTCTTGACAATGCAAAATTAAAAGAGTCACTCATTTTTAAAGATCTGTGGGGAAAAAAATGCTCTCTCCTGTTTTGCTTCGTAACGCAGGATCCTGGCAGAGATGATCCCATGGATGGTTTGTGCCTCTCCAGGGTAACGTCCCTGCTTCACCCCACTCCTCCCTGGGCAGAGATGAACCAATTTCAGGGAGACCTTCAAGCCCCTTGCAGGGCCTAAAGGGGCTCCAGGAGAGCTGGAGAGGGACTGGGGACAAGGCATGGAGGGACAGGACACAGGGAATGGCTTCCCAGTGCCAAAGGGCAGGGATGGATGGGATATTGGGAAGGAATTGTTCCCTGGGAGGGTGGGGAGGCCCTGGCACAGGGTGCCCAGAGCAGCTGTGGCTGCCCCTGGATCCCTGGCAGTGTCCAAGGCCAGGCTGGACATTGGGGCTTGGAGCAGCCTGGGACAGTGGGAGGTGTCCCTGCCATGGCAGGGGTGGCACTGGGTGGGCTTTGAGGTCTCATCCAACCCAAACCATTCTGTGGTTCTATGAAAAGGCTGTGAAGACCTCCAAGGCACTGCTCCAGGTCCATCTCTGCAGGAGCACCAAAGCTTTGCCCTGGGTTTAAGACATTTCCTAAAGCCCTGCAGCACAACAAACCCGGCTCCTTCCTGTAGGTCCCTGAAAATGTCACAGCACCACGCTGAAACTTCTAAACTGCACAACAACAAAGCTTTGCACCCGTTAAATTCAAGTTCTGAGATACCTGTTCTGTATGAAAAACCACTGTAACTTCATAATAAAGCTTATTACTAGAAGAATTTAACATTCATAATGGTTTAGTCATTAGGAATCTCTCATCAAAATAAGCGTGGTCCTTGCACCACTGACTGCAACAACTCTTTCCTGAGGTAGAACCACACACAGCAACACTACTGTGACATCCTGGCTCTTGCTGGGGTACTTATTGTGACAAAAACACTGCTGCAGTGCAAAGAACAGCATAATGGAGATCCAATTTCATTATTTAAGCATGTACACAGCATATATGCACAAATGTGCACAGATTCACTTCCCAGCAAACTGCAGCACTGGAGGTGCTGGGGCAAGGTACAAATTTTGCTGCACAAATGGAGAGGGAAACTGATTTTAAAGGATAATATGGGCAAGTTTTCACTGAAATATTTATGGGTTTTATTTATGGTAAAGTCTAAATGATACTTGACATGAACAGCATACAGGATGAACTACAGAATATAAATCTTCCCCTTTTTTCCTTGTCTTAAAACAACCAGGCTGCCCCAGTATGGCCTAACTGGGATCATGCACCAGCTACATCCCCCTGGATACGTCTCCAAAAACTACTCCCAGATACAGTTCAGGTAGCTTATGTGAAAGAATCAGAAATCAAAGCTATTTTGAAGAATCAAGAGAAATAATCCAAACCAGCGAGACAGGAGGGTCATGATCAAGTGCAGATCAAAACCACGAGGAAAGAAAATATTCAACTGCTCACCCAGCAAAGCTCAGAGTCCCTTCCAGCCTCACCTGTTCTGTGAGTGTTGTTGCTTTGCAATATTTGCACTAATTAACAATTAGGTAGGATGATGAAACTGATATAAAACTGATATAAAACGCAAGTTGACCCCTCCACGGGCAGTGCCCACAGCAGTGGGAACATCTCAGACTCCCAGGGGCAGGAAATGCTCAGGTTTGTTAGATCCAGATGCTGACTGCCCAAGGGGATCAACATCTGCAGCCAGGACAAAGGGCATGGGCATCCCAGCTTTAGAAACCACGCCTCAGTTTCTCCAAGCCTCGGTGGGTACTTCAGACAACTAAAACTGCCAAAATATCCCATAAATTTACAGCAGTGGAAATAGCTAAGAACAATTCTACCACAGGATTTTGCATTACATGTTGGCTGCATAAAATCACGCAGATGAAATTTAATTTACAGCAATCAGCCTGAGGTGAAGGTGCATGAACTGAACTGATGTGGTGCATTCTGTGTTTTACTGGGCAATGCACTTTGAAATCTGTATTAACACATCTGTGCAGGTGAGAGATGTGAGCCAACTCCCTAAATTAAGATTAAAAACTGTAGTTACATGCACATATACATTTACACATTGAACTCCTCCAACCACTCATGTTGCCTGGAAGAATCCATCAACCAGTTCTGATCACAAATATTAAACCCTCCCAAACACAA
This sequence comes from Aleadryas rufinucha, assembly GCA_013397815.1. NCBI lineage: Eukaryota > Metazoa > Chordata > Aves > Passeriformes > Aleadryas > Aleadryas rufinucha. The sequence goes on from VZTH01010367.1 coordinate 30,313, forward strand.
GGAAACACCATTGTCATAAATAAACCTTATTGATGCCCCAGGACTTCATCCTGAAACCAGTCTCAAATTCCTAATTGCTGGTGTAACAGTTCACTGGAACAGGATAAAGCAGTGAAGAGTTAGTGACCATCTCTGACAGCTCCTGGAGCACAGACGAGGTCCCAGAGGATTTACAAAGCCGGGGGAAAAGGAGACAGGAAGGAATTATAGACCAGTCAAACTTTGATATTGGGAGCGATAATGGAACAAATTATTAAAATATTTATAAGCATCTCAGGTTCATAAGGTTATAAACCACCAAACAAATCTAATCTTTTCCTTTGACAAGATAATTGGCCTCATGGATAAGGTGGGGGCAGCAGTAGGGGAAATATATACTGACTTTATCAAGATTTTTATATACCTTTGCTGTGACACTCTCATAAAAAAAGAGGGAAATACAGTTTACATTAACAGAGTCTAAGGTGGACACCAAGAAAAGTTTTAAAAAATTTAAGCAGGGTTTTTACTGCGTGGTTACAAGGGCAACAGGAAGCTCAGAGGGAAATAGTGTTTTGCAGTAATGTGAACTGGAAATCCCAGTCTTTGTTTTAATGCCAGAAAGATGAACTTCAAATACTAGCTGTTAATTGGGATGGCATTTTAACTCCAGTATTTCCAATGTTTGGTTGAATTGATTGGAGAGTATCCTTATAAATCCAATGCACAGCAAGTTGGGATAGGGTCCAAGCAGCTTATGTGTAAAAATCAGAAATCAAAATCATTTTGATGAATTAAGAGAAATAGTCCAAGCCAGCAAGACAGGAGGGTTGTGAACAAGTGCAGAATGCAACCATTATGAAGGGAAAAGAATCAATTAACCACCCAGAAAGCAGTTCAGAGAGTCCCTTCCAGCCTCCCCTGTTCTGTGATTGTTGTTTTTAAGATTTGTACTTATCAATAATTAGGTAGAATATGAGTATGATAAAACTGACAATCATGAGAGATGCTGATGATAAAGAAAATATTTGCAAGATTAAATAGGGGCCTCACAGACAGGACAGTGACATACCCAGACTGCAGAAAAAACCAACTTTAAAAATCTTCTCACAACAGCCTCAAAATGCAGGGAAATATCATCTAAATAAGCACTGAGTGAAAGAGATACCAAGAATCTTGCAGGGCTAATCCAGCAGCACTCACTGCCCACCAGGCCCCCTCTGAGGAGGCACTCCCTGAAATACTGCACCTCACTCTGCATCCAGAAACTGAAGATGAATTTTTGAAGCCAAAATTAAAATTTAATTAAAAATAATTAAACCAGTATTTCAGAAAAGCTCAGCTCTGGAGGAAATGTTAAACCAAGTTATGTACCCCAGAGCAAGAGATGTGGTACAACCATGGAAGTATCTGAAGGTTATGACCCATGTGATGAATGGGGACCAACCAGCACAACGAGGGGAATGTCTGTAGGAACAGGGTGGGATTGATGGGATTGTCCTGTGCAGGACCAGGAGCTGGACCCCATGATCCTTTTGGACCTCTTCCAACTCTGGATATTCCATGATTCCACAAAAATGGGCCAAAACTAAAAAAGGGCATTGAGCCAACCACTTAATAATGGAAAATAACTCTACAGGACTTACTCTACCTCAGCTTTGGGCTTCTTTATAAACCCAGGAATTCTGAAATTATTCACTCAGGCTGCTGAGTGTTGCTTCTTGGGTATGGAAAATGAATGGAATGAGTTTGCATTTGGGAGAGGAGAAATGTGAAATCCCTCTTAGTTTCACAGTGGCCTGGCTTAAACCATGGTGAGGACTGCAGAAATTATCTCCTTGTACCTGTGATTTAGGACCGACAAGTTTCTTGAGGCCCTGAAGAAGCAACAGTGAATCTGCAAGCAGAATGCTGCAGTTTTGGCAATGCAGGTGAAGGTTGGACTGGACTCTGTTCCATGGTGTATTCACAGAATTCCAGAATGGTTTGGGTTGGAAGGGACCCTAAAATCCACCCAGTGCCACCCCTGCCATGGCAGGGACACCTCCCACTGTCCCAGGCTGCTCCAAGCCCCAATGTCCAGCCTGGCCTTGGGCACTGCCAGGGATCCAGGGGCAGCCACAGCTGCTCTGGGCACCCTGTGCCAGGGCCTCAGTGCCCTCCCAGGGAACAATTCCTTCCCAAAATGCCATCCATCCCTCCCCTCTGGCACTGGGAAGCCATTCCCCCTTGGCACTCCAGGCCCTGGTCCAAAGCCCCTCTCCAGCTCTCTCCAGGCCCCCCCTACACAAAGACCCCATTTTATGGCTGTGTGGGAGCTGGCTACAGCCAACTCACTGCTGAAAAACAACGCTCAAGGGCTGCTGCCAAACACCACCACAATAAAATGTGTTTATTTCTGCCGTGCCCGAGCCAGAGGAGCACTGGGGGTGATGGGGCATCCCCCACGTGCTGGGCTGTGGTCCCAGCTCTGGATGCTCCCTCTGCCCCACACCAGCTAAATTCATTAATTAAAGCACATCTGTGCAAATCACGGGGCAGAAGAGCTCCTAAAATACAGCAACTCCTCCACTCGCCTGTCCACAGCGGCCTTTAGAGACAGAATATAGGGAAAGTCGTGAAAACTGAGGGAAGTTTGCTCCTGAGCCTCCAAAATATATTCTTATTTAAAACAATTTACACCTTGCAATGGACATTTGAGAAAAAATAGCTGGGTTTAATTATAAACTCCGAGGCACAGCCACCAGCTTGGCCAAGAGCAGCGTGAGCAGCCACATCCACATGGATCTTCCCAGGTAATGGAGTAATTCACAGGAACACATTAGGCTTCATGAGAGCACTTTATTTAGTAATGGAGATCTACTGGGCTCTGCATGGATCGTATTAACTTGGCTCAGGAGCGGCTCCTCTGCTCTATCAACCACGTTTCTGCACATGCCAGGAAATATTTTCACTTTACGTGGTCCATACTTGCACTTTATGGTTAATATTGAAGAGCCCAGTAAATCCACGCTGCAAATGCAGGGGGTTTTACTGTGTGCTCAGCCAGGGAGATAAACACTAAAACAAATTCATCTCCGTGGGCCCAATGGCTTGAGGAAAACCTGGGGTGGCAATGAAGGCTGACACCACGGAGGTGATGCCATGGCAGGAAGGTGGGGGCCTCTCGACAGCCATATGGTGTCCTTATAGAATTAGTGATAGGCAATTAATCAGGGAATCACAGAATGCTTTGAGCGGGCAGAGACCTTAAATCCCATCCAGTGCCACCCCCTGCCAGGGGCAGGGACAGCTTCCACCACACCAGGCTGCTCCAAGCCCCATCCAACCTCAAACACTTCTCTTCAGTAAGGGGAAGCATTATTCTAAGAGCTGGATTGGAGTTCTTAATTTTTTTCTTCCAAAACTTAGCCTTTTTAAAGCTGTTTATTATTCTCCAGAGGCAGAGGCTTTAATATCTTCTTAAAAAAGTAGGAAACTGGCACAAATACCTGAAAACCCAGACACACAATGCCATGTGCTGCCAATTAATATATAACACACAGTGTGTCCCTGCCCATGCAATGAGATAATTTTTAAGGTCCCTTCCAACTCAAAAATATTCTATGATTCTATATATTATTTAAATGTGTTCTCTGGGGCATTTTGGAGGAGCTTCAGGCTGGTGGTGGTGCCAAGTGTTTCTGGTGGCACCATGGGCTCCAACCACACCTTCAGTGTGAAGTCTCTGTCGCTCACATCAAACCCCCTGCCAAAAACCCACTCAGACACAGCCTGAAAGGTCACCTCAGCCACACAGCTCCCATCTCCACCAAAAACCATCTCCAAATATTTGGAGGCCGATTCTCCAAACAGGATTTACAACCTGGAGTAAGGCAGCAGCCTGCCTGGAGAAAGCCCCTCTATAAATAGCCTACCCGGGATAAAAAAAGGGTTACTTTCTCTGCTGCATGTGAGAGGGAGTTAAACCTAAACAAACTTTCAACACCAGCTGAGTTTACATATTTAAACTTGGAGGGTGCCAAAGTTGCAGCCGAACTGGCACCGAAAAGCCTAACAAAAAAAGTCATATATTGACAAAACACACAGTCATAATAAAACCACATCCAGTTAATAACTTTGAGAACTAATGTTAACTCCTAGCACAATAGAAAAGTCTCCTTAAACACAATAAAGCAGTGATATAATTTACTCTCAGCTCCTTTTCAAAACATTACTCTCTGCCCACAATCACATTCAGATTACAAAATTCCTTTTGTAGTTTTCTCCTAGCTGTGGGAATAAAATAAACCACTTAGATGACAGTAAAGTGTCTGTAAAATATATAACAGCAATAACTCCTGGTGGAAATGCAGCAGATATTTATACAAGAGCCAAAGCAGGGAGCACTGCTAATGCCCAGGGAGGGGCTGTTTTGAGAGGCCTCTTCTGGGTGAGATCCTCATGCTGCAACCTCTGTCCCCAGCCTTAGTCTGGTCCCCAACACGAGGTGACAAGAGCTGGGGGAGCCCCCACAGCCCCGTGGCACCAGAACATGAGCTGCTGCAGGGACAGGACAAGCTGCTCCTCGGTGGCTTGGGAGCAGAGACACAGCTGGGGTGGGAAAAGGAAGGACACGGCAGCAGCCAGAAATAACCTGCCTTAATTAAAGGGAATTTTTTTCCCAAGAATTATAGAACAGAATCACAGAATCATTTAGGATGGAAAAGACCTCCAGGATCACAGAGTCCAAGCTGTGCCCCATCCCCACTTTGTCCCCAGCCCAGAGCTCTGAGTGCCACCTCTAGGCCTTCCCTGGACACCTCCAGGGATGGGCACTCCAAACCTCCCTGGGCAGTTCCAAGGCCTGAGCACCCTTTCCATGGAGAAATTCCTGCTGATTTCCACGTTGTTTCGCAGTTGTAGAACATAAGGATCAAGTAATAATGCAAGGATGTTATTTATCAAATACAATATCCACCCTGCTCAGTGACTGGCGTGCTTGGACCTCTGACATGGAAGAAAGGATCCTTAACTGCTTAGATGAGACATCAGGAGAAGTTTCTTCATGGAATGGCTTGTGAAGCACAGGCTGCCAGGGCAGTGGTGGAGTCACCATCCCTGGAAGTGCTCACAAATGTGTGGGTGTGGCACCTGAGCACATGGTTTAATGCTGACCATGGTGCTGGTGCTGGTTAACAGCTGGATTTGATGATCTTAAAGGTCTTTTCCAACCTTAACTACTCTACGATTCCATGATTTTACCCCGTGAAGAAATCTACTTTAGTAGAAAAACGAATCCAAAATCTCTGAAGGAGGCCATGACAAGGTGGCCACAACTACATGGACAGATGAGGCCACACAAATATGGGGACCCTGATTCCAGCTGTGGAAATCCTGGTTGTCCACAGACTTGTCCTCTCCTCTACACAAGCAGCCAAGGAAAAACAAAGAAGCCAGGCTCTGCAAAGACTTCTCTTTGTAAAAGTTCTCTCATGTCAGATTTAACTGAGGTGAGGAGCTGGGAAAAGCAGCATTGGTCTGTATTTCTCTGCCATCCATCAAAGCAGAAACACTTCCACTGAGCAAAGGGAAAACCACTTATTTTATGTTCAGTGGTTCCACCAGCGTTGAAGGGATGGATCTGGACCAAAATGTGAAGCAGAATTTCCCCCAGGCAGACCCTCCCCACCTGAATGGGGCACACAAAACCACCTTCCCAGCACCAGCAACATCTGCCTGCAGCTGGAGACCACGGCCAAGCCCTGCTCACCAGGGTCCCTCCATGAACGGAGAACAAATGCATTAATTTGGATATATAAAAGCTTACATCCAATTTGAGGTCAGCCAATGTAAATGAAAAGCCCCAATGCCCGAAGCCCTGGATGGCCACATTATTATGGGCGTTAGGGGGAATGTACTGGGTACATCTTTGAGTATGTTTAAATCTGTTCTCACGGAATTTAACCGAGTGCTTAACTCCTTGATGAAAGAAATTAAGCTTCCAGATCAAAATCGACACTTTTAGAGCTGAAAGAGGAAAACACTGTTGTATCTCCTACTGCAAAGCACAACTTTCTGCAAAATCAGAGGCCTTTGCTTTCGTTGAGGGCTTTTCTCGCTGGTTTACTTCTAGTGTTGGTTTTTAAGTGTGTTTGCAAACATCAGTTTTGATGTGAAATCCACAGGGTCAAGGAAAAACATGTCAAAATATGGAACAAATGACTTTAAATAATTTCATCACACACTGGGTTGGGCTGAGAGGGATTTCAAAGCTCATCTCATCCCACCCCCTGCCATGGCAGGGACACCTCCCACTGTCCCAGGCTGCTCCAAGCCCCAATGTCCAGCCTGGCCTTGGCCACTGCCAGGGATCCAGGGGCAGCCACAGCTGCTCTGGGCACCCTGTGCCAGGGCCTCAGTGCCCTACCAGGGAACAATTCCTACCCAAAATCCCATCCATCCCTGCCCTCTGGCACTGGGAAGCAATCATCCCTTGTCTTGTCACTCCATGCCCTTGTCCCAGGTCCCTTAATGCTGCCTGTTAATTGCAAAGGTTATTTTAATTTAATATACCTATATTCTATATATAACCACACATTTGCTTGGAGTAACCTGGTCTAGTGGAGGTGTCCCATGGCAGGGAGTTGGAGAGAGATGAGCTTTAAGGTCCCCCCCAGACCAATCTGGGATTCTGTGATTTGTAAGAACTTTCAGTAGGTTTGCACAGGCTAAGACATGGCAAAGACTGCTGTTCCTAAAAGAATGGCCACATACCCCCCAGGACCCCTGAATTTTTCTCCACCCCATGGATAACCTCTCCTGGAAGGTGGTGAGGAGCAGGAAGAGCCTGTTTGCAGGAATCTGAAGTGCAATTCCAGTCAACAGGAGCTGGAGCTGTGGATACAGCCCTGGGTACAGAGGAGCCCCAGTCTGGCACCCAAATGTAAATACTGGGAGAGTAACTTCAGCCCCTGTGGGTTTTACACCTTCAAAATGCTCTACCACAAGTTCTCCACGGACAAGAAACCCCATTTTTGGGTTTACAACAACGTGTGGCCAAAGAAATGAAGGAAGCTGTTGGTCAGAAACAATCCAGCCACAAGGCACTAATTAAAGCCAAGGCTGATGGACATTTTTAAGTGGAGCAGAATCGCCTCCCAGGTTTCGATGGCTACATTTTACACTCTGTAAAAATTATTTTCTCTAACTTTTTCTGCACGTTGTTTTCAAAGTTGTTTTACTGCGTATAAAACCATCAGGCTTTGGAACCACACGTGGGCTTTCTGCATAAAATATCACCTTATCTCTGTATAAGCAAACTATTTTAACTCCCCAGAGCTATTTAGGCAACCATTTGCCGTGACCTCTGAATCCTTATCCTGAATTATATTTTTATGTGCTATATAAAGGTACTGTTATGCTACTGTTTTTATTCCAGGTGCCAAAAAGGACAAGTTTATTGCCAACTGCTCACTCTCTGTCTTTTTTTTGTTTTGTTTTAAAGACTTAACTGACCCAGCAGTCGAATTTTTTTTTAATTCACACGGGAATGGTTTACGAGGAAAATCACATCTACTATGAAGAAAGAAACAAACAAATTGGTAATATTTGGGGAAAAATAATCATCAGCCAAAAGTGTCACCTTGCTGGCATGACTGAAAGGCCCTGTACCAGCACAAAAGTGCTCTTCTTGGTGTTATGTTTTGTTCCATCCCAAAAATGGAAACAAAACTGCAATCACAGATCATAGACTGGGTTAGAAGGGACCTTATAGGCAAATAGAAACTATTCACACAGACAATGAAATTAATAATAGTAACAACAATAACAATAACAATAATAATAATAATAATGTCCTTAAACCACTTCAAATTTCATGTTTCCTAAAGAACTCACAAGTTGTCATGGAGCCAATGATGTATGGTGATGGTTTTCCTACACTACTGAAAGATAAGAGGTTTAGATGGGATTTTGGGAAGGAATTGTTCCCTGGGAGGGTGGGGAAGCCCTGGCACAGGGTGCCCAGAGCAGCTGTGGCTGCCCCTGGATCCCTGGCAGTGCCCAAGGCCAGGCTGGACATTGGGGCTTGGAGCAGCCTGGGACAGTGGAAGGTGTCCTGCCATGACAGGGGTGGAATGGGCTGGGTTTTAGGGTCTCTTCCAATCCAAACCATTCTGGGATTCCACGACACCAGAGAGGGGAAAAGAAAGGCAGCGCCAAGGCGGCAGCGATGGAAATGCCGGCACTGCCTGGGAGACCAGTCTGGAGTGGGCTGGGATATCACAAAGGGAATTTCACATCATTTCTGGCTGCTGCCCATGAGAACTCTGTGCTGAAGAGAGCCCTGGGCTGATCCAAGCGGGGTAAGAGGAGAACTGCCCTGGAGAAGCCGCTGGCAGCACAGGATCAGCGCGAGGGATGCTCGCAGTAGGTTAGAGCCAGGAAACTCAGAGTAAGCCAGACCACCACTGCTGGCTACCAGGGAGGATGTTATCTGCCAGCTTTTCTCATCCATAATGAGAATTAATTTAAATAAAAGAGGAACTGCATATCACAACCCATTAATGAAGGGATACAATAAGAACAGATCTCGACTGCAGCCTATGTAAGAGCGCAGAAAATGTGCTTCCCACAAAGGTTCTACTATCAACATTTCTGAATAATTAATTGGAAATAAAAGCACTTTGAAGCTTAGCAAGGTTCCTTTAATGCTTTTTGAATAATTTGCAATATTCAGCAACTTCCAGCACAACGATGTGCGTGGAGTTGTGTTATCACATCACACCCAGGTGACCCACGGAAAGACAGAAATCCACGGAACAGTAAAACATTACCTCCTACACGAAAATAAAAATCAAACATCCTCGTAGATGAAAACTAAATTTAATGTGCGCTCCTGAGGGATGGAAAACGAACCCTGGGAAGGGCTATATTGCCTTGGATTGGTGCAATGAGATGCAAAATGCATATGAAAGGTTTTCATTTGAGCTGATAAAACCGCACGCTTTGGAAACGCGGAGCTCTGCAAGGAACAACGCTGAGGTCTGGTGTCATTTTAAATGCACTGAACACCAGGAAAATGCCCCCAACTAAGGCTTCAAACTTGTACAGCACATTTCCACTCAACCCAACTAGATTGCCTGTCACATCTGACATGGCTTGTCAAAAGTTATCCTTCACTGCTCATGGGCAACATGGAGGGTCAAAAGACCAAATACAATGGTCCAACCCATCCCATTTTTTTTCCTTCAGAGCAGCAGATATTGAACTCGAAGATGACAAGACAGAGCAGGTTGAAGCGGCTGCCAGAGAAAGAGAAGCTGTCCAGAGGCGCTGATCTGAAGGAGAAAAACCAGCCGGTCTGTGCATGTCACGGCCGGGGCTCGGGCGCTGACAGTCTCACACAAAAGGCACTGAAAAGCCCAGAAACTTGAAGTGGCCTTTGCAAACCATCTCAGCCGCTGAAAGGGAGAGCGACGGTCACCCCGTAACGCGAAACGCGCCTCGGCCGCGATGGAAGGGGAGAGGGATGTCCTGCCTTTCCTGAATCTGCGGCACCAGCGGCCAGAGGGGATTTTTCACTCCCTGAAAAATTTTTTTAAGAGTAGCTTTTTCACTCAGAGTTTGTTTTCGTTTCGAAAAAAAGCAACGTTTTTCTAAAGCAGCTCAAAATCTTTATCGTGTGTTCAGCCGGGGCTTGCTCGTGCCAACAGAAGACACGAAATGGTAATTAATGGGGATAGCAACTTATTAACAGCTGCAAATACAGAAAGTGCCATAGCCCTGTTACAATTAGTAGTGTTATGTGAAAGGACAAGTGCAGAGATTTTCCACAATATCACTGAAAAACTGTGGCCACGTGCTGCAAACACGTCACTGCAACAAATTTCGGTGCAAATTTTCTCCAGGTGCCCAGTGCCCTCCTTACCCCCCCACTGTCACAGAGTGAACCTTCTCTATTTTTGTCTTTGAACCTCCAAGAATCCCAACTTGTTCCTGTTTTCTTTTTCCACAACAATTTGGATTTCATGATTTCTCCATCCCCACACAGTGACCACGAAGCTGGCTGAGATCCTCAACCCTTGCTTTGCACAGGGGCAACACCCACTGAGACTGCCCTGAGGAGCAGCCACATCCAGGCACAGGTTAATAACGGGGTATTTCCAACCCTAATCCCTCCTTTGTGTCACCCTCTTTGTGCTTTAATTACCTCAAAAGTAACATCAGCTTAAATTAATGAGGGAATCTGGAGTTGCCACCTACGAGCAGACGTGGAAAGTTCATGTTTGCTGTTGGTGGCAGAGCTGGCTGTAGACTAGAGTGACATTTTTAATACCTGGGTGGCTAAAATATCAGTATTTGAATAGGAAATCTCGCATTTTACACCCTTCTGCAATTCAATGTTTTTCAATCTTTCTGGGCTACGCTCAGTTTTGTTGGATAACCTTTCCATCTAATCTACCATGTGTCTCACTGAATTTGAGCACCTTATATGTATTCAAATACTTGGATTCAAATACATATTTTCTTTCACAGGTTTGGGTTTTTATTTTTTTTTGGTAGTGGTAAAGGTCCTTCAAGTCACTTAAATTCATATATAAATTCATTCATGAAGCTGCTGGAGTGTCTCCAGAGAAGGCTTGTGAAGGTGATCCATCCTGGTGCCCCATCCATCCCTGGAAGTGCCCCAGGCCAGGCTGGATGGGGCTTGGAGCCACCTGGGATAGTGGAAGAGAAGAAAGTGGAAGAACCCCACGGCAGGGGGTGGCACTGGATGGGGTTTAAGGTCCCTTCCACCCCAAAACATTCTGTGATTCTATGATGTAACTGCAGATATTTCACCTTGCACGAATAAACAATCCTCATGAATGAAAAAAGCAAATATTTCAGATGCTTCTAAGACCTTCAGTTCAAGAAGCAAAACAAAATATTGAAATCTAATTTGCTAGGCTCAGTTCCTGGATTTACCTTTCCAAACTGTTTCTCACTCCCTTTTTCCCTGTCCCAGTGCTGGGGGATGAGAACGGGGAGCTGCCGGCTCCTGGCGGGGCGTGGGCGCCGCGTGGCCCTGCCTGCCCCGCCAGCTTCCCTTCCCCTCACCGTCCCAGCACTCTCCTGGTATTCATGAGCTGCAATTTAATTCAAGTGCACTCGAGTTCCAGCAAACACGGAGCCGCCGAGAGCGGCGGCAGCGCCGGGCTCCGTGCGAGGAGGGGCCCTGGGTAAATATCAGCGCGGGGCCGGCGTGAGAGGATAACCTGCCCACACATACACCAGCCCAATTAGCCGAGGCAAAGAGAGCTTTTATTCCCCAAGGAGTCCAAGGAAAGTCAGAGCAAGGCTCTCCAGCATCCAGAGATGAAGCTACGGCGTGGTCCAGCGTGCTCCAGCGAAGCTACACCCACCGCATCCATTAAAGGAAATTTGGAAGGGGAGGCGAGGCTGAAGATGAAGTTTTAGTGTTAGAGATTAAAAGTGGTTCTTTACAGCACAGAAAAACATGGAAAGAAACAGCCTCACCTCTGAGGGCAAAGGAAGAAGCACCTTGACCTGGTGTTACCTGGGCACGACTGAAAGCCCACCATCAGAGAAGCCTTTGCTGCTTCAAAAGGCATCAAGAAGATTTTAATGTAAAAAGTCAAAAACTCTTTTACTAGAGAAAAGAGGAATCTCAAACTTCACTGAAAGCATATTAATCTAATCTGATTAACACACTTTCCCCAGGATATTATTATCAAATACAGCCCAACCAGTGAAAGTCTGCAAGAATTCTAGGCACTTCAAGTATGCAAATAGTTTCACCAATTTCTAATGACTGACTCCATCCTTAATTCACTTGCCTTACTAAATCACTCCAATAATGCTCATTTTCAGAACTTTCTGAAATACAGAACACAAGGAAGCCCAAGGAAGAACAAGATGGATGAAGGTACAACATCAAAAAAGGAAAACCAAGAGTAGTCAAGAAATTAAGAGCTAAGGAAACCTTAATATGAAATTGGAAAGAGCTGCACTCAATAGAGTTCCTTCTTTTAATAGAAATAAAATTCTAATTGGGTGTAGAGTCTGACACTGTAACACTTTGGGTTTTCATAGAATCAGAAAATGGTTTGGCTTGGAAGAGACATTAAAGATCCCGTAGTTCCAGCCCTCCTGCCATGTTTTTGAAGAAAATATTGTAGTTCAAAGGCTTTCAAAACCAAAATTATCTGGTTTAAGAGGAAGAAAACATGCACTTTTATGGTGTGCCCATTAAAAAGGCTCAGGGATTTCTGAACCAACACAGCTTGCCTAAAATATGCGTTTCTTTCCCCGCGCGGCGGCTCCCCCGTCACCTCCCGGCCGCCCCAACCCGCGGCCGAGCCGAGACCACCTCGGCGAGCAGCATTTCCCCACTGCTCCAGGCTAAACTCTGGCTGTGTAGAGAACCAGGAAATCCAACAGCCTCTTTAACATCCCACAACGAATTACTGACAAGTCATTTTTTTGCTCTGTGTTGCAAGTCAGTGTGGCAACCCCGGGTTTTTTTTTTGCTATTACAAACATGCGCCGTGCCTCGGCTCGGAGCCGTTTGGATGCTGATACGAGATTCATAATGGCTGTCAGAATCTGCAATTTTTCCTTTTGTTTTATGAGGTCAGGCAATATTACCTGCACTGATGTATTCCATTTCCCCAGCTGAAAACCTTCTCATTTGAGCACGACAGGTTGAGGGAGTCATGATTTTGCAACCTACCATGTGAAACACAGCGCGAGGGGGCAGGTGCCTAACCCCACGTTCTCCTTTTGCTCTTGTCCACTGGCAACAGTAAATTAAACTGTCAAAAACGGAATTGTCCTGTCATCAACAAAGCTATAGCTTCACAAGTATTGCAACATCAGATATATTTCTAATTCTGCATTTCCCTGCACCTGTAATTTCATCAGCAACTCACGCTGGCCCATGGTGAGAAGCTGTCCAGAGGACACTGGTGGGCTCCTTGGGAGGCTTGACATGGCATTTTGGAGACAGGAATTAATGAACAATATCAGAAATTTGTTATAGAGATATAAAAAAGGGCTCGGCATGAGGTCCTGACCTGCTGCATTGCTCTGCAGCTCGGAGGAGGCTGGGGTGCTAACAGGGTGGGACACGAGGCACAAGGAGCTGCAACAAAGGACCAGAACTTAAACATATTTAAATGCAGTAATTGCACAGATAAAATGGACTTCCACTCCAAATTTGTGTCTGTGCCTTTTGTCCTCTTCAGAGTTTAAAAGTGCCTCTGAGAAGTTTCCTCTCCCACCGAAGGGGTTTATCCCGGCACATGATGCCTCATGAACAACAGTTTTTGGGCAGTAAATCCAGGCCACTGCATGTTCAGATCTGGAACATTCAAACCAGTGTTTCCTTCTGCCATGCAGTTCTCCAGGGCTGGTTTTAAAGGATCATGATTAACTACAATCTTCCTTTCAGAACTTAAGGGTGATGTCAATTTTCACTTCAAGCCAACTTGTACCTTTTTTTTTAACCTGCTTTCGTTCTCTTGGAGTAAGTTACAAACTCCACGTTACACGGAAGAATAAACCGCCCAGAAAAGATGCATTTTTTGCAAAACTAATTAAAATACTGTCAAAGTATCATTTAAATGCATAAACTAAGCACAATATCCAGCAGAAGGGTTATACAAATTACCATCATTAAAGTGAAAGGGAGCATCTCTCCTGATGTGCTGATAAACAAGAGAAAAGGGCTTGTTGTTATTAATTCAACGTAGCAATCAAATATTGTTTTAGATTACCTCTATAAAAATTCCAAGCTTATCAATCATTAAACTGTGGACAGAAAGTTAAATTGAGATAAGAAATCATTTCACGCAGCTTAATGCAGTCAAAGTGACTCAATATTCCTTTATTAATTCTCATTTAATATCACTTTAAATTGCCGCCATTATTATCCTACGGTAGGCGAAGGGCTCGGTGTAATTAGTCTGTATTAAGCCCTTTTTATTTATAAGGAGCCAAATAAACAAACCCACTTTAATTACCTGGGTGCCACAATATTGATCTGAGCATCAAATTTTAATAGGGCTTGATTTGGACGCTGCCACGGGTTGGGTGGGTGGGTTCCGGCCCCCGGGGCCCCCCGCCAGCTCGCCCGCCCCGGCGCGCCGCCAATTACCAGGAGAGACAAAAGTCAACGAAGGCAGGGAATCTTCTCCCTCCCAAACCTTGTTCTCTCCCACTTCAGTACACGGTGTTAACGACATACAAATTTTGAGGTCATTAAGTATAAACAGGAATTGAAAGGAAGACAGGCGCGCTTCCAGGAGATGCCGATGTCAGCATTTCAAGTACTCTCCTAATCCCACAATGCAAGTTTCAGCATTATTGTCTCAATTTAACTTGCATTAGTACCTAGCACCTTGATTACACTGTTGGGGTGGTAATCTTCGCCTGCATATGCCATCATTACTTATGTCAAGCCTCTCGAGTTGTTATGAATACTATGTTGTTTTACGAGAGAGAGGAAATTAGTGCCAGTCCCCCAGAGTTTTGGGTGCTTAACACTGAAGCACTACACAGCCCTCTCAAATCCCACAACAAATCCTTGTTTAGTGCCACATGGAGATAAGGACTTTGCAGCAACATCCCAGCATAAATAACCCGCATCTCTTTTTATTTGTAAAATGTCAAAAAGAAAAGAATCTCCCTTCTGCGGATTTTTTTTTCCCTTTCCACCCCCAAGCGCGTGGAATCTCCGGGATGTCCCGCCTCGGTCGTCGCTCCGGCGCAACCCCGAGCACCCCCTGCATTTTC
>VZTH01010367.1:50072-81209 GCA_013397815.1 Aleadryas rufinucha
GTGAGAAATAAAAAGTATTATTGGGTAAGTACTCAACTTCAGACAAACCAAGGACACCCAAGAACCCAAATCTCAGACTGTTAAAGCTTTAAATATCAGCCTCTTCTTGTGACAATAAAGAAGTCACATGGCTTTTAATACTGATGATAAAGAAAGGCACCATATTTATTTATGATGGGCTCAGTAATTCTACCTGGATGCACTTTGCTTTACGATGGCATTATATACTACTGATATTTGTGCACAGTAACTCCAGCAAGTGAACTGGTTACACACTGATGGACGTGGTAATCTACCATAAAACATGCATTTCTAATTTTAAGTAGAGCTCTCCATGAACCTAAACACGAGATGCTTTGAGATACATTATCTACACTCCAAGATACATTTCATAATTTGTATGTGTTAAGTAATCGCTGGCACTGTAATAAAATAAATTCTCTCACACTGTCTTCCTTGATTTTTTTTCCCCCCAATACTTCTTAAAACTTTTTAACTTCCTTGCAGCAAGCTTAGCAGTTAGGAAATTAAATGCAAAATGGCACTCCAGCCTAGTCATAAAGTTGTATTTTTGGTTCAAGTAAGTGTCACCTAAATCATAAAAAGGAAATCAAATGCAACTAAGCTATAGAAGACACTAACCCAAGCAATTAAGTAAATGGGGAAACTACAGAAAAGTTAGGCTCTGGAAAAATTCCTTGGGAAAGTCTTCTCCCAAAGCTGTCTGCTTTGGATTTGGTGGTTGATTAATCTTGATAAAGACCTTTAGAGAACAGTTGACAGTTTTCAGCTGCCTCACCTTTACTTGTTAATGCACAAGAATTATTTTACCCACAGACTCCCCCCTGCAGTGAACCTCCATTCTCTCCTCGCTGCAAATTTAAGGACTGTGCCAGCTCAAGCCATTTCTCTACTCAGCACCAAGATCTCCATCTGAGGAGGTCCAAAGCCTCCCTAAAAATCAAAACATTTTCCTCTTCTCACTCATGGAAAAAGTAAATTGCTAAACCCATCATCTGCCAGGTCCACAGTGGTTACTGCACCCTTCCTTACAGAATCATGGAATGGTTTGGGGTGGAAGGGACCTTAAAGATCCTCTCATTCCACCCCTTGACATGGGCAGGGACACCTTCCACCAAACCAGGTCGCTCCAAGCCCCATCCAACCTGGCCTGGAACACCTTCCTTGGTACCACCTAAGTGTCTGCAATAAAAAAATTTAAAATAAACCAAAGGAAACCCAAATTCTACCATTCCCCAGGTTCCTTTTCTCCTTCAGCCACAGCCCCTCTCCTAAAGGCAGAGGCCACGTGCTCCTCCCTGCTCGATCCAGGAGCTCTCCCAGCCTCCATGAATTTCCCAAAGTGTCTCCTGGTGTGACTGCAAGTGCTGCAGCCAGTCCCTCAAGTATCCTCAGATTAAAACCATCAGGCCTTTTAAAAGAGGCAGGACTCTGTCAGTAGATCTCCTAGGCTGAGATCTCATCCATTTTCTCCCGGTATTAATTGTGCAAACCATCTGCTCACTTTTGATTTTTTTTTTTTCTTTTTAATTGAAAACAAATGCAAAAAGTCATTGAACACTTCAGTCTCATTTGCTAATGGCTCCCTGCCTCCCTCAAGGAGCACACCAAACACTTTGCTTGGTCTTCCTCTTATTCCTGATGTACTTATCAACGGATTTCCCTCTGTCTCTTGCTACTTCCATCTGGATTTTCCCTTCCTTCCTCACTTTGGCTCTGTTTACTGGTGCTGTTCCTTCTGTAACCTTCTTTTTGGAGCTGAGCTGCCCTTTTTTTCTTTTCTTTCTGGTGTTTAAGGTCTTTGAAGGATCAGTCTGTGATGGAGCCATGCAGGTTTCCAGTGGTGATCTTCCTTTTCCATACACTGAAATTCCCTCCCCTTCCATTAGAGACAGATCTTACAGTTCTGTCCTAAACTTCCCTCCTGTGAGACCTCTGCTTTCCATCTGGGATTATTATTCCCTGTTTTCTCCAAGGGCACTGCTTTAAATTTGTGGAATTTTGCTGGTTTTTCTTTGGGATTGTGGATCAGCACTTCCACAGCCATTTTCCAGCTTTATGTCATGACTCAAACCCACTACATCAGAATACAAATCCAAGATCTTTTTCCTCGCTCTACCTACAATATGTGGCTTTAGGCACAACTGTGGTATGAGAGAATTTACTGGAAATACCAGATTTAGTAGTTCATCTCAACAGAATTATGATATTCCTTATGTTTGAAGCCTTTAAATAGCACCTAAAAACTACTCCTGTTCACCAGTTCACCACTCTGGTTTTTAAAAGTGGATCTCTCCCTCTGCCTTGTGCAAGTTTAAATGGAAAAAATATATCCCTAATTCCACAAATCCTTGCCAAACAAAAATGTGTGGGAAGTAAAGCAGTGTTTGGTTCATCAGATTCCCACATCCAATGCAGGCAGATTTGCATCGTTGCCTTCTTTCCTCTTCTATATTTCCCTTTTCCTCTTATCCCCTCTTTTATGTTGGTGGGATTAAGACAAAAGGAAGACAATAATTTGCTGTAATGAGTCTTCAAAATTGCCATTTGAAAATAAACTTATTTCGTGTTGAAATCAGGAAATAACAACCCTGAACTTGCATTAAAATGAGTTTTCTGTGGGAAAAGTTTGCTTGTATGTTACAAGTTTCTTCACAACTCTTTTGTGTTCAGAATAATTGCCTATAAAATCATAAAAATACATCCATGAAGTCCCAAGGGAGAGGAGCAAAGGTGTACAAATACAGCCCACCCCTCAGGGGCATGGTAAGAGGATAAAGAGTTTATACAGACAGCATTTGGGAGACCACCTCAAGGTCTCTTGAGGGATATCATGATATCATAAGAGTTATCATGAGGGATAAGGGACAATGAAGACATTCCTGAAATATTTTCAACCCATTCTCTGTAGGACCTGAGGAGTTTCCTGCACCACTTGATGGCTCCTGGGCAGGGAAGGCATTGCTTGGAAGTGCTGATGGCACAGCTCCCTGGTTGGGACGTAAATGAGAACAAATCCTCACAAAAATATGAATATCTGCATTTTTTAGGCCCTTTTCTCTCCTGGCTGTCTCCCCACGACCAGCTGCACCCTCCAGGAAGAGCCTGGCTTGAGGATTTACAAATACTTCAACCAGAGTCTTTAAATTTGGGCAAACTGCTCTAATGCATCTGAATGCTCATGATAAACCTGACCTGAGGGTTAATCTATTTTAGCAAGCCTAAAGAAAGATCAATTTGCTCCTTAAAACTGCCACAGTAGAATTTAACACTGTATTTCCAACTCTTATGGCAGTTAAAGGTTTCAGGAGTGAATTATTCAAGGCAATTCAGTGACACTGAACCCATTCAACTGTCCTGAAGTTCAAAATCCAAATTTTAGTATTTTTCCTACAAAAACAGGCAAATATCAGAACTTTTTAATAAAAAAAAATTTATTTTCTTACTTGATATTGGGATAGTGATGAGATGAACAGACCTGGAAAACGCAGCAATTTTTAAAATGTGATTTAAGTTCTATTTCCTCCCCTCTCACCACCCAAAACCCCAAAAGGGGCAGAGCGACCTGAAAATCGGCGGCAAGCAGAAATCCCTCACGCTGCAAAATGAACACACCTAAAAACACACCTGAAGAAAGTGGGATTCAAACCTCAAAACGCAGCAAAGCAAAGCAGCCTGGACATTGTATTTCACATCCAGCCCCCTTCCAGCACACCGAGGAAGAGGCGCTGGGTCTGTTGGATTTATTACGGCTGCACAAAGTGGGGGTTTTATTTTTATTTTTTATTTTTTTTTTGACAGTAATTTTGTTCTGGGAATAACAACAGCGGTGTTTGGAGCAGGCTGTGAAGCACAGGCTCAGGGTCCTTGGCCTCTCTGTTTACAGCCACGCTGCCACTTCTCGTGCTGCCTGTGCAGCTCAGATGGGAATAGCCCAAAATGCACCGACGCACATTTGTGCCTCCTCAGAACGGTTTTTCACACTGTTGCAGAGCGTGCCGAGGTTTACACTTAGGTTTTATTTTTTCAGAGGTGCATAATTATAAAAAAAATTGCCTTCAGCCTCAGCTGCCCACACACAAGTGTACGTCCAGACACCTCAGGAAGCAATGAAGCAAAGATGTTTGGCAGATATTCCGCTCCAGTTGTGACGAGGGGCTGCAGCAGCACAGGATATGGAGCTTTCCAGTTCTGCATCTGCACACAAAATTGGACAGAAAAGCCCATTTCCCATTCTCAAAAGCTGGGTTTCCTGCTGGAGCTGTACACCCTGCATTCCTCCCACTAACAAATATCTGAAAAAAACCTGTTTATGCTTTTCCTTTGTTGCCATCAGATTCCAATGTCACATTCCCTTCCAATGTTTATCCATCTGAGGAACGTGGGAAGCTCGAAATGAATTTTTGTTTTTGGTGTCCAGCAATGCTAATCTGACATTTCTGTTATTTCTGAGCAGCCCAAGTGATTTTGGGACTGAGTAGAACCCGTGCCAAGCTGCTTGCAGGAAAAGCAGCACTTCCTGTGATATTATCAACTACATTTTGCCCCAGAGCAACTGGAGTTGCCTCTTCAGAAGGTGCCACAAGCCAGCAGAGCTGGGACAGACCTAGAGCACAGCACAGCTTTCTTTTTTTAAAAAAACCCCCATAACTCATTCTCTGATGGACCCTGAATGTGGAAATCCCCTCCTTTCACCTCCACAGCACCAGTTCTTGCACTTGAGAGGTCAAAGTCAATCACCCTTCTAGAAAGAAGTATTTTCTGACCCTCAGAGGGGGAGTTTCTCCCTACAGAGAAGTTCTGGAGCCTTCTGCATCTTCTCATTGTTACTATAGCACCTATTTTAACTAAAATAACCAAAGTCTAATTACAAGATGACTTTAATATTGCTGGATTTTGTATGAAATAAACCCTGGTCATAGATTTGAGTAATGTCTGCCATTAAAACAGCTCTGGCCACAAAGACTTTAGGGTTATTAATGTTTAATTTCAAAGATCCATGGGGCAAGAGAGTTTTGTCCTCTGGGGAAAGCCAAGCTGGAATTCAATGTCCCACTCAGAGAAGATGCAACAGAAAACGCTACAGGGACTCAGCTGCATCTTCCAGAACGTGGCCATTTGACTTAGAAAACATGTTTGGTATCAGGTATTTCTGTGTTTCAGTTATTTACCTGAAACCACCTCACCCACTGCAGGAGATAAGATACTGCTGAGGTCTCACACGGCAGAGGAAACTCAACAGCGAATTTCAGACCACGCGACTTTGTGTGAGCGAAATCATCCTTAACCACACAATGTGGAATTAACTGAAGGGAAAATACAGGTTCAGACATCCAGATGGGGTTAAACTATCCATCATCAGGCACTTGAAGGAAAATTGTAGGTCTAAAATCCATGTGAAAACCTCCCAAAATCGGCCGCTTGGCATCGATGTGTTATGGAAATCAGGAGGAGTCTGTGCTGCAGAAGGTTCCTTGGTGGTTCCTCAGCCAAGGACAGCAGAAATCCACGCTGAATACTTGGTCAAGAAACCTCGTGCTGGAGGATAAAGCCTCCAGTTATTTTTAGTCAATAAAAAGGAAAAAAAAAAAAAAATACCCAAGTGTGCCTGACAAGGAGGGACTGGAAGTACCAGAGGATTTTGAGATGCTAAGACAGAAAGCTTCTTATTTCATTCAATTTGAGAGGTGAAGAGGGAACGGTGCCACAGTTTGGAGGCAAGAATAAAAATTCCATGAAATAGTCTCAGGAGACGACTGATAGCACTCATCCATAGTTGGTGACACTCTGACTCTTTCATGAAAAAGGCAATTTTGCTTCCCAGAAAAAATATTCTGGCACTGGGGATTCAAGAGGACAAGGCTCTCAAGGCGATTTCTGACTTTCTAACCCATATTAATATCTACAGTTATCAAATCCAGAACTTCAAACTGTGACTTTGTAACAAAGAGGATTCTCAAAAAAACCACAAAAAGCTCTCTTTTGTCATGTATTTACAGCTGAAGAAATCCCATCCATTCAGCCAATTCTTTCCCAATAAAATCTGCTATTTTAATGCAGCTTAGCACAAAAGCCTTATCAGGAATGAAGTTGTATTATACATCTCAAACCTGTGTGAGCAGTTGAAGATACTCTGAAAATCATTTAAAACAACATTTGATTTTATAGAAACATTAATCACCTAAAAAAATCCCTTATTTCAGCAGAGTGGGACAAAAAACTGAGCAATGTTTTAGTTTCTAACATAATGTCTAAATTCCTCCTTCATGGCATATTTTTAAACCAGTTTTTTGAGACATATAAAACTGATCTTGAGTGTGGGTCCTGGAATACCTGAAATTTCATCTCCCCTCTTTAAAAAGCAGCCCTGAGGTGTACTGTAATTAAATAAACCCATCTCCCTAACAAAGGAGTGAGAGCAGAACACAGGGGAGATGCTCTGGAAAGGAGAAGTTGGTTTCTAAGAAAATTCACCATAAAACGCAAAAATTATCCTCGGACAAGTTGCCTGAAAAGAAAATTCCCCTCTTCCAAAGCAAGGACAAACATCATCAAACTTTGGAAACCAGCTTTTCTTTCTTTCTTTCTTTCTTTTTTTTAAGAGGTAGGACTTTGCTGGTTTATTTTTCTGCTGTTGGAAAGAGATGGAAAGAATGAAAGAAAACACAGAATGAACATTTCTTGAAAGAACGGAACGCGACTGGCAAAGGCAAACATTTAGTGAGGATTGAATTAATTTTGTATTGTAGCCTTTCGCACTTGTGAGGAAATTAATTCTGGGAACTCCAAGATGAGAAGCCACTGGCTTGTTTCCAGCACCTCCTCACAGTCATCTGCTTGAAAATCAGCTTCAAAATTGCATATTTATTTTGGATGAATTACCCGTTCCTAGTGTTTTGAACAGCAAAGACAGAGAGCTAAAATATTGACATTAAAGACTAGACACCAGCAGAAGAAGTGCTAATTGTTTGCATGCAAAATTGTTTTTCCTAGGAAGAATAAACAGCAAGGAAAAGGTGGTGGAGGTTTTGGAAATCACTCAAACTTTTGTCCAAAGAAATGGTTACACTTCTGAAACAAACTCTGACCCACTCCCTGCCAAGGAATTGCTGTGAATTAGGTACTACAGGAGGGATTTGACTTTACAAACCAGCCCAGGAGTGGGCAGCTGGCATCAAGGAATTGGTTTTGTGAGACTCACACAAACGTTTGTCTGAACTGTAACTGGTCTCTCAACAGGAATATGGGCAGATGATCTTAATGCCCAAATTTTAAACAAATATATTCATGCAAAATGCATAAAATCAATGTTTTAGTACGTGAAAAGCTGATACACAACACCCAGCTCAGCAGCCATCAACTGCTTCACCAATTTGTGTCGGGTCTGCCTGCCCGAGGACGTGTCCCTGGTGCAAGGCAGAATGGGTGTCTTGAAGTGAATAAAACTTAATTCCTATCTCTGCACAGAGTTATAAAATCCCAGACTGGTTTGGGTTGGAAGGGGCTTGGCAGGGACACCTCCCACTGTCCCAGGCTGCTCCAAGCCCCAATGTCCAGCCTGGCCTTGGGCACTGCCAGGGATCCAGGGGCAGCCACAGCTGCTCTGGGAATTCCATCCCAGCCCCTCCCCACCCTCCCAGGGAACAATTCCTTCCTAATTTCTACTCCAAACCTACCCTTCTTCACCTTAAGGCCATTCCCCTGACCCAGCACCCCATGCCCCTGTGGGATGCCCCTCTCCAGCCTTGCTGTGAGCCCCCTTTGGGCACGGGCAGGGTTTTATGAAGCACGTCCTTCTCCAACATCCCGACCCACCAGCGTTATCAGCTGCACCTCAGCTCTGCTGCCCCAGGCCCTCCCTGCTGAGCTGCAATGTGAATTAAGCTGTTCCAATCTGAGGCCTCAGCCTGACATTTCCTCCTCAGCCCCAGCCCATCAAACCGTGGCTGCTGGGATGGAAGCCGTGCTCGTTCCCGACGCGTTGGAGCAACGCCGGGGTTCGGGAACTTGTAATCTGCACCCGAACATTTCGCCTGCCTGGCAACAGCAAGGATTTCTATTTGCATGGTAATGAGACATTTTATTTGACAAGGTGTTGAAGGAAAAGATGCAATAATTTTAACAGTTGGGTGTTACACTTTAAACCCATTCAACGAATCTGGGAAAAAAACATCGCTTCAATAGCGAACTTTATGGGAGCGGAGTGTGGAGCAGGAAAGGGGACCAAATACTAATGAAAAAGTAATCACTGCAGGCACCTGTAGTCACTGAAATATTAAACTACACATTGCAAAGGGAAATTATTGTGTTCTGTCCCTCTGGATCTGTCTGCCATGAAGTAAGGAAGGCCCCAAAGATAGACAGACTGACCAGGGAGATGGACACGGTGAGATTTCCACCTCCCTTGACCCCAGATCAAAATGAATTTGGACTCTACCTCTAACCAAGATCCTCAACCTTAACTTAAATAATCTAATTAACCTGAAGTTTGGTCTCTTCTCCATTTTTCCCCCTAAAAAAGCAAAGTTTGCTTTTATTTTAGAAAAAACATCCTCATATTGAATCATCCATACTGTCAAAAATCTGATGTTATCTCTGACCTCAGACATGTAGCTTGAATAATGAGATAGGCATTTGTCCAGATGACAAACAGAGATCTTGTTTCCTCTGCAAGGAAGCACCAAGAAATTCAACTGAGGCCACTGCAGCAGAGATGTTTGGATGGGTTACAGAAATAAAAATCACATGCAGTCACCAAACCAGTCACAGCACGGAAAAATGATGTGAAATATTTTCCTAGATTGCAATTTAAAACAGATATACAATTATTAGGCAATTAGCTAACCCTCCTGTGTTTCAAAGATTGAAACCAAATGAAACCACTGGTCTCCCAGGCACTCAAACCTCAAGCAGGTGGATGGTCAATCCCTGCTGTGGGCCTGGAGTGGCTCCCTTGTGTGTTCCAGTCCAGGATGGATGGGACTTGGAGCAACCTGGGAAAGTGGAGATTCATAAGATTGCATTTAGAAAATCCTAAAATTATTCACATTGGAAGGGACCTTAAAGCCCAACCCATTCCATCCCCTGCCATGAACAGGGACACCTCCCACTGTCCCAGGCTGCTCCAAGCCCCAATGTCCAGCCTGGCCTTGGGCACTGCCAGGGATCCAGGGGCAGCCACAGCTGCTCTGGGCACCCTGTGCCAGGGCCTCAGTGCCCTCCCAGGGAACAATTCCTTCCCAATATCCCATCTAACCTCAGTCAGTGGGAAACCATTCCCCCTTGTCCCATCCCTCCAGGCCCTTGTAAACAGCTCAGGGGTTACTTTGCACCCGATGTCACCACACACCCCAATACCCGCGTGAACACCTCCACTCTGCCAAAACACCATAAATTTTGCTGTTTAGTGACAAACCCCATGAATTTGTCTCGTTAAGCCTCCTTTTGCCCTTTCCTCCACGGAGATCTCTTATTTTCAGAGCGAATCAGGCTCCCAAGAGCCCGCTGCAGGAGGGAGCACGAGCGCGCAGCCGGAGGACGCCGCGATGAGGGAAATCCACCAAAACCAAGCCCCGCTGCAGCGGAGCCCCGACCTCCCTGCACCGCCAGCCCCGTTGTTTTGGTTCGTACGTTTCCAGTGAAGCAAACACCAGAAGCAATTTGTGTAATAACCCGACAGAAAGTTAAACAAGAGCGGGCAAGCTGCAGGAAATTCATCACGGCGGAACACGACCGCAAACGAGCGCGTCCCGAGGAGCAGCAGCCGGAGCCGCGCACGACAATGGAGCGGCGAGAAGGCATCCAGTGTGTACAAGAGGGGAAGCAGCGAGAGGGCAAGAAGCCAGACACATTCCACATGACATAAGTAAATAAATCAAAGGAAGTGAGATTAAAACCTGAAATAACTGGAGGAGGGGGAGAGCTATAGCACCTGCATTGAGGTGTCCGCCCCACGGAGATTAATATCGCACAGGCTATGGGAAGGCTGATTTGTGGTGGCTGAGCAGGGGAAGGGAGAAAAACACTCACAGTTCAAAAGCAGAGAGTTAAAAAAAAAAACCCAGCAGTGTCACTATTGCCTGGTTTTCAAAACTGCAGCGAAACACAACAGGA
Source organism: Aleadryas rufinucha (assembly GCA_013397815.1). NCBI lineage: Eukaryota > Metazoa > Chordata > Aves > Passeriformes > Aleadryas > Aleadryas rufinucha. The sequence continues at coordinate 60,207 of VZTH01010367.1, forward strand.
CTGCTCAAAGCAGCTCATGCTAATTTGGGTTTATGTATAATAAATTTATATTTTAGTCTGGGTTTAAACTGTGGTGAAATAAGGCAAATGTAGAACTAAACAGTTTGAAAACTGATTTTTTATGTATGTTTTAAAAAGTTTTCATTTAAAAACTTTGAATTTTAACCTCTAGTAGAAGATGACTGCTCATGGCAAGGGGTTGGAACAAGATGAAGTTTAAGGTCCTTTCCAACCCAAACCAGTTTGGGATTCTGTAATTCTTTTCTGTAATATTCCATCTCCAGTTTTACTTTGCAAAACTTGTTGTAGACTTACCAAAAAACCAAACCAGTAAAACCTTGGTTTCACTGGTGCTTTTATATTATTTTTTATTCTTTACCCAGTAAATTGAAGTTACAAATAAACATTAATTGGCCTTAGGCTGGGTGAGAATTTTGAGATGCATCAATATCACCAAGTCTTCAAATGCAAATCAAGTTCACTTTAAGCATCGCAGCCTCATTCCAAACAGGAACAGGAGTACAAAATTATATGAAACAGCATTTTCAAAAATATTTAAGGAAGGCTGTGATGTTTTTCTATGTAATATTTCTGCCACTCGAGGTTCTGATGTAAAGGATGGAACATAGAGGTAGGAATGGTCATACTGCGTAACATATTTTGGAAGTTTTGGCCTTTTCCTGATAAATTCTTCTCAATTTACCTGCAGCTGGGTCCATATTGCTAAAGTGAAGAAGGAGATACTGAAAAAGAGAAGAACTTTTACTGTATTTCCTATGGTTTGGAGCAGAGCTACAGCACAGCTCAGGTCCAGGCCATCACTATGTATTAAGTGGAAGAGATTAATGAGAGGCAAATATTGAAGTAAATGTAAATAAAGGCCAACCAAAACCATAGCCAAAGCCATCAAATGTTACTCTAAAGTCCTGATTTTGGCTATTGATAAATCACATTTAAAAAAACCAAGGGGCTGTGATGGGATCTCACTTTGGCACCACCAGAGCAGCATTGAGGTGGCTGCTCCATGGGTGGAGAAAAATGCTGACTTTTGGTATCCTGTATGAAACAGATTCCTTGCCACTAAAGCAATAGTCAGAACAGTCAAGAGAATAATTGTATGGAAAAATATAAAACCTGCCAATCCTCCTTTCCCTCAGGTTTTCCAACCACCTGCCGGCAAACTGCATTAGAGGGGCTTTTCTTTCTTAAATGTAAGTGCCCTGTGAGAAATAAATTAAATAAATTCAAAGCACCCTCACCATTTCCTGGAGCATTTCCTGATGATGGGATTTCCACTTTAGGAAGTGGCACAAGTGCTTGTGCCACCCATTGGTCCCCTCTCTGTGTGTGTGTGTGATGCTGGGGAGGCAGGTGAGTGCAGGGAGCTGCAGGTAACACACCGGGAGCTTCAGCTGCACACCACAAAATTAATGAGCAGCTTTGGAGCAATAATTTGTAGACTTCACAGAGAACCAGGGAAGATTATAAATGCTGTTGACCTAGAAGAAGTAATAGAGAATTCAGTATTCAGTACTGAAGAACAATTTGTAAGGGAATAAAGTCCAGCCTGAGCCATGACTGCTGCCTGTTGACAGATGGCAGAGAAGCGTCTCCTCCATTCTCTCTCATTAAAATAATTATGGCAATGTATGTTAGAGTCTCTTCAAGCCTGGCATTTTCACAGCACATACAGGGGCATCAGCGCTGCAGGAATAAGGTTAAATAATAATGGAAACACATCTCTGGCATGCAAAGGGCATTTGATATTAAACTTACCTGCTTCCAGAAATAACAGCAGGGAGAAATTTGTTACCTCGGAGTAAATGAAATGATTTCCCTTATTCTAACAGGAGGGTAATTAGAGCTCTCTGCTAACTTGAGAAACACGTCCCAAATCCAGGTCAAGCCCCGGTTCGGCTGATGAGCCTCTGCCTTACGTAACTCCTCAGAACCAACCCTGTTTCTCCTTTTGTTTTTTTACCTTGGCTGCCAATTGCTCCCTGTAAAACTGCAAATCAGATGCAGTCCAGTGTGAAACTTCTTCCCAGCTGTCAAATAATAAAGTCTGGGAAACGGCGGGCTGAGAGAATTTAGGTTACGGGAGAAATATTCCAGGTCCAAGAGCATCTCTTGCATTTGTGTCTGGTGCTCTGGGGGGGACTGGGAGGAGAAGAGAGTTAGCCCAGTTATCCCCTGTGCTGTTAATGACTCCGGCAGGTAGTTAGTGCCACGAGTTAATTACCAGCCCTGCGAGCCCTTGTCCCCACCACGACGCGTGACACGAGCGCCGCGTGATGTCACGGTGAGCAAAAATTACCCGGTGTCAGCACTCCCCTGTGCTGCTCTTCGCTGCTGTTCTCCCCAATATGATTCACTTTCATTATTTATGAGACTTGTCTCACTAACCCTCAGCAACGGTTCCAAATAATGATAGGAATCTGTCAGTGTAGGATTGTATTTCTCAAAACAATAACCACAGTTCCTGGAAATGTCAATATGTCAATTGAGGGTAACACATCTCTCAATAAACCAATATTTTGTAAAAACAAAACAAAAATCTAAGGCAAAAAAAAAAAAAAAAAATCATGCACGGAAAAGGGAAATTTGAGCTCCGTGGAGCTCTTCTCTGGCAATGCCCGGCGGAAAAATTCCTGCTTCCTGCCAGACGGTGGAGACAGAAAGGCAGAACTTTGTTTTCCTCCAATTAAAAACTGAGAAACATTCAATATTTTAGCTCTTCATATTCATGAAATGCCATGAGGAAGGAGGTGAGGGTCTTGACAAAAGTCAAAGAACTCATGCTACAGCAGAAGCCAAACTCAGTGATGCAATGTGCACAAAACTGAACCAAGGATGAATCAAGTCCTTGAGCAGCTCCATCCTGAACCCAATGATTTCAAAATGTGGAGCCAATCAAAAGCATTTCTGCACCACTGCTGAAGTCACCCTTTCACACATCTGCCCTTCAGCCCAAGGCAACAAGGACGGAGGTGAAGATCAAATCCCTGCCCTCAGTTTATTAGCTTTGCATTTCCACCTAAACATCTCTTAGGTTCTTAGAGGCCAATGTTAATCAAATAAATTTTATTAACTACGTAGTTCTGAAAGCATTTCTGTAGCTCTGTGAGATGTTTGTAGGACCTCAGAATGGTTTGGGTTGGAAAGGACCTTAAAGCTCATCCCATTCCCTCTCCTGCCATGGGCAGGGACACCTTCCACTACCCCAAGGTGCTCCAAGCCCCAGTGTCCAGTCTGGCCTTGGATACTTTTAAGTTACAGTTTTGTTTTATTTTTTTTTTTTTTTTAAAGTTTTTCCACTAAGGCTTTTTCCCATCCAAGTTTTTGCCCATGAAGGAAAACCAGTAAAATTTACAAACCACCAGTTTGAGCACAAAAGGAAATGTGTGAAGAGCTTTCTCAGATTCAACAGCTGCATTAACATATGGGTAGGAAAATCTGAAGGTATTTCAGATGATGCTTAAATTATCAGAAATTTAGAGGCCATTTGCCATTTCTGAAATTCCAGGATGTTGAAATTTCTAATACTAAGAGCAGAAACAGTAAAACAAAAAAAAATCAAAGGAAAGAAAAATAAAGTTCTACAAAACCAAAGTTCTACAGAAAAATGTATTGATTTGTTAGAGGAATGTTCTACTAAAAAGCAAAACTGTTCTAAAGAATATTAAAAGCACTAAAATTTCTGTTTCCCACTGCAACCCTCACTTCCATGTGTTGGGAATAGGGAAAATACAGCCTATCTATTTTGAAGAATATAAATTTATCACAACAGCTGTAAATCCCCACCCCTGACACAAACTACAAATAACTACACAGCCCTTCCTAACAAATCATCTTGAATTTAATCTTTCCAAACCCAAAGACCATCCTATTTGGCTAATACTGTACATCTTTCTCCACCACTTGCATGGGACTTTGGTCTGGAGTGATCCATTTATTCTGGAAAATTCCAACTTGCAGAGCAAAGATTATCAAAGCTGCGAGAGCTGATCTAAGAGAAAATTAAATAAACATACCGGCTTCACATGACACACAATGTTAAACAACAGGAGGTAAAAGTGCTAATTAAACAGTTTATATCCTTCAAAAATGTACAATCTCCAATGATCAAGGAGCATGAATTAGGTAAGTAAATATAAGGGAGCCTGGGATGACAGCCTGACGCTCCGGGAGCGTCTGCGGGGAGCGGCGCAGGGGTGACAGGGATCTGCCAAGCCACGGCACAGCCTCTCAAAGGGAACTGCAGAAATCCCTGCCCTTGGGAAAATCAAAGACCAGGCTAAAGTGCACAACAGAGGAGGTGGGCTGTCTTCATCCCTAACAGCACGAGCCTCTGATCACAAGGCAACAGCAGTAATTGGGTGGTTTCTCAGCAATCTCTGCCACGCGGCCCTGAGAGCCATCGACATTCGGGGGCTCCTCCAGAGGCAGCAAAAAGTGACAAAGGATATAAACATCAGAAGGCTACAGAGCTCGAGACATCAAGGGCTATAAACAACCAGGATGAGATGATTCCAGACACAAAACAACTGGAAAAGCTCAGCCATTACGGAGCACGTGCACAGTGTCACCACCAGCCCCGAGTGCCAGAGGGTGTCAGCAAGGAACAGACACAATTCTCACTGTGCCTTCCATTAGGAACAGGATAATGGGTTTGTGCTCTGCAAGGGACACTGCTGAGACAACTGCTCCAGAGACAGTCCTGACTCACAGCTTGCTGCTCACAGAACACGAGAAAATAAATCATAGAACAGGATATCCTGAGTTAGAAGGGATGCACAGCATGATCAAGTCTGACTCTGTTCAGGACAACCCCAAAAATCATACCACGTGTCTGTGTTGTTTTCCTTATTCTCCATTTCATTTTCTGTTGTTCAGGTATCTCCTGTTGCTTCATCTGATCAGCAGCAGATCTCCAGCTTTCCTCTAGAAACAATATTTTCCCTAAAAAATGTGTCATCCATGACACTGCTGAGTCTGGATGAACCCAAGTCCATCGCAATTCCAGTGCTGGAAATTTCACCCACCCTCCTACATGCTCTGCTAAAACTTTATATTACATTTGTTCATACATGTCAAATATTGACAAAGCCCCACTCCTCCACCACTCTAACTATCCTATCATCCCCCAAATACATCTCTGTTGCTTCCTCCAAAACCTCTCTCTTACTCAATACTCCACCACCTGTTTCATTACCATTTTCTCCACCTCCTCTCCCCTCATGGCCAACTCAACGCCCTCAACAACCAACTCCACAACTGCTTGTCCCTGCATTTGCCCAAAAGTGTCACTTCTGCAATAAGGGCACCCAAAATACCCAGTCTTTGCCTCATCAACGCCCTGCTTTCACCTTCCTGGGCCTTCCCCAGCTGCCTTCCAGCCCCGCAGGTGACAGCAGGTGAACTTTCTCTCCATCCTTCCAAAACAGCCACGTTTCAGTGGCAGCAAAGTGCAGCGGGCAAGAGACTGAACCAAACCTGCTGTCTGCTACTGAACTTGCAGTCTGCAGCTGCACTGACAAGATTTCACGAGTGACAGGAGCCGTATTTATCATACAAACAAATAGGAAGCCCCAAATGAGAGAATTAATCTCCCTCCTGCACATATGCTGCCTTCCCCAGCCCCGTACACACGCAGAGCATCGAGTTTGAACACGGGCTGGCACACCTATCAATCCACAGCAAACTTATCATGAAGCAATCAGAGCTTAATTAAAGGCAGAGAGAGGTCAATATGTTCATATGCAAGATGATTCACTATGATGTCACTTGGGTACAATCAATTAAAACGCACAGGATATTTTTTAAATGGGAAAACCTGAGTAGGGAGCCTCTTGTCTACCCAAAGGTTTTGCTATGCTTTAAAAGCTTCATTTAAATATTTTTTCGCCTTATTTATATGCACAAAAGTAACGGTTATATCAGATATTCATAGATGATTTAGATGATTGATACCAATTTCTCTTCATAATATGACTAGCAAATAAAAAACGCAGCGGTTCTCATATAAAAAAATAATGTGTGACAAGGTTTCCTAAAACATTTCTATTTTGGACCTCACAAGCTAAATTGCTTTTGCTGGCCCCTTCCACCTCTCAGCATGGTTGACAGACAAATTGATCGAAACATCGGAAAATAATATGCTTGCAAAATTTCTCTGGGTGAGTTTTCAGTCTTTTGAATTTTTCATACCAGAACAAAATGAAAGATTGCCTCCTTGATTTTTCCTCCATTATGCGTCCCCATCTTATGTACTACAGGAACATACAATACTTCAAATAGCAGCAATACATTGTAAACAAAATGTAGAACATTTTTCATAGAACACCCAAGCCGTGCGAAGTTAAAAGACTGGGTAGCAGGAATCTTTGCCCTGCAGATTATGTTGTTCAATTATAATGAATTCATACATTTGAAGTTGCCTTAGGGCCTCTCATTAGACTTAGGGGTGTTTATTACAGGAAATATTGCTTGTATCATTTAAGAAGCAAGAAGGCTGGATGATTTGATTAGAAATGTTGACAGTTGAGGTGTGTAAAAAATATGTCATTCACCCACATTTGCCCCCCCCACTTTAATATTAGGATCCTTCATTTTTTATGAATTCTTTAACCCGTTCCTCCCTTCCCCGCAGCCCACGGCACAATCCGCGCTCGGGATCGCCGGTTCTGCACCAGGAGCTGCTCGTGTGGCACCAGTCCACGTTCTCCACCTGGGAACACAGGAGGAGAACACAACCATTCCCATTCCCATTCCCACTCCCATTCCCATTCCCATTCCCATTCTCATTCCCATCCCCATTCCCATTCCCACTCCCATTCCCATCCCCATTCCCATTCCCACTCCCATTTCCCATTCCCATTCCCATCCCCATTCCTGTTCCCATTTCCCATTCCCATTTCCCATTCCCATTCCCATCCCCATTCCCATTCCCATTCCCATTCCCATTCCCATTCCCATTCCCATCCCCATCCCCATTCCCATCCCTCCCAGGGCCGCAGGCGCGGGCACGGCCGAGGATCCGCCCCCGGCTCCCGCGGAACCGGAATTATCCTTCCCGCACAGGCAGGAGCTCATCATCCACTTCCACTGGCACCTCGTGGAATTCCACTGGATTATCTGCTTCCATGCTGGCCAGAAAAGCCTGAGAAGGAGTTCCTCAGCTTTTGGGCCAAGTCAAACCAGTCCTGACAGAATAATTTGAATTAAAGCAGTCGGCAATGCTGATTAAGTGGAAGGGGTTGATGAGAAAGCTACAGGAGAAAATAAATAAAAATTGTTTGTTCATTCCATTTTGTTTTTTTTTTGGTGGAAAACGTATCAATATTTTCATATTCTTGAAGGGGAACATGCAGCACTTTCAATTCCAGTACAGGGCAAACTGATCTCAGAATGTGCTTCAGATGATGTGTAATTCAGAGAAAAATCATTATTTTTTGCACAAGCTCTTGTGAAACCCACTGGTTTGACTACTGACATCCCCAAACTTGCAGTAATTCTTACAACAGCTTGAATTCCCTGAGTGATTACTACTATTTTAGCAGCTTTCATAATTATTATTTTATTAATTTAGACTAGGATGTCCCTGGAAACGAGCACATGAAGTGTGCATATCAAATCACGCAATAAAACCATTAAGAAGTTATAAGGACTGACAACTCAGGTAAAAAAATTCAACTTCTGGGTCTACTTTGTTTATTATCTGCTGTTTGCCAAGCTCAAATTTGGCTTCCATTTTCCACATTAAGTTTAGCCAGATAAATTCGAGTTAAACAGAGCTTTACTCTCCAAGAAATTTAAATAACTTAAAATGTGTATTTGAGGAGCAAACAAAGCTCTTACAGATCCTTTAGACTTCGGATCTGAGCACCATTTAAAAGGACTAATAATTTAAAAAAAATACCAAAAGTGATGCATTTGCATATTTATATTGTATTTGTATGCATTTAAATGGAACCCAAGCAATTGCAGAGGTAGGGATGTTATTGTTAACAGAGAGTTAAAGAAACATCAATGGAGTTGAAAGTAATTAGGCTAAAATATGTGATGTGTAATAATAATAATAAACTTGGAAGGATTTCTGACATGACCAGTAAGTGCTTTCCTCCTCCAAGGACCTGGTATTTGCCATTTCATCCTGGCTGCAAAATATCACAGAATGGTGGCAGTTTGCAGCCAAATTTCATTTTCCTACCACAAGTCAACACAAACTAGACTTAAAAACTCATTTCAGTAGTGATTTGCACTTTTTCCACTTAGTTTTTTAGCTGCTAACTAGACACACACACAGAAATAGCTACTTCCATTGAAACAGAAGTATTTTTTAATAGGTATTTATATTTTTACTGCATTTATATCCTTAGCATTTCTCCTCCAAATAAAATTTAATCACGTCTCTAAACGCCTGAGACAAAATTGCCATTTTTGATGATTATTTTATATTCAGGTGTAGAGCAGGGTCAGAAATTTGATTTCAAAGGGCAGGTCAGATGTGTTTAGGACTCCCACCCTTTACATTAAGAGACTCCCCTCCCTCCCACAGGTCCAAACCCCTTCCCAAGTTGCTAATCTGCATGCAAAGACCCTTCCACCTCTTAAAACATTTAACTAAACACTTGAAGGTGTTAAACCCACAAGCTGCCTCCTATCTCCAAATATCTGCAGGACTAACAGTGGCATTCTTAAGTTAGGAGCGACAAACACTGGAAAACCTCCACAATTTGGCTTCCATATCTCTGAATTGGTATTTCAGTGACAGATGTTTGTTGCGGCAAAAACCTCTGTCAGAACAAAATTAGGTGATCTATCATTTTAAGATATGGTCTTCATATACTGTTTACTCGAAGATATCACTTGCCTCAAGCCAATTTTGACCAAGAACATTTTGTGATATGGAAGTGATTTGTATATCATCATTTTTGTGATAAATGTAGCTCTTGAACACAAAATAACCCACTATTCCACAGTATTACAGTTAAAACTCCTTCCCCAGTAAATCTGTACTACTGCTTTTATTACTACAAAGATACTGTATCTCGACTTCAATGCATTTCCCATTTTTATTCACGGAATAGGCTTGCCTGGTGCCTTGGTTTTACATCAGGGAGCTTGGGCCTGGCCCCCTGTTTCGGAGCAGAGATGCTCCTCCAGTTTTGGGGGGCTCAGGGGGAGCACAGCACCCACCTCAGCACTTATTTTGTATTTATTTCAGCAAATGGGGCGAGGGGAGCATAAAGAGATGCAAAACATCTTCCAAAACAGCAGTGCCTACAGGCAGGGGCTGCCCTAGTTGTTCATGCACCTCCAAAATTAACCATTTAATTTCACCATTTTAGTTTTAGGTGTCTCACCCTGATTTCAAGTCTCAAACCTCCTGATTCATGGATGATTGGAATAAACCAGCCATCTCCACCTCACCCCTTCTCCAGAAGGGCAGGAAGGAGAAACAGGCCAACCAAAAAGGGCTAAAAAACCACCATGAAACAAAAAAGCTGAGACAAATCACAGGTGGAGGTGGATGAGACAGAACAAGGACATTCCAAGAGTCTGAGTAAACATCACTTGACCTGAACAAACCCCATTAAATGGGGGAACTGATGAGCTCCCACCACCTCTGCAGAATGTGACACCTTTTCAGGTGCACCTGTGAGCCTGACAATTGATTTGGGCTGTAAATTATTAAATAAGCCACAGAATAAGCATAATTTAGTAATGAGCTCGAGCCATTACAAGCCTTAGGTCAAAGTCTTAGGGGCAAGGGGCTGCAGGTTCAAATCCTCCCCAAAGGAACGGCTGTGCCTCAAGAGGTGCTGATTTTACCACATGTGGACCAACAGTTTGCCACCAAACATCCTCTATCCTGGAGCTGTGTGTACAGAGCTTATTAACAGGATGATTTCTGTGCTATTTAATGCCAAGTGCCCAAACTGCTGCCTGGTGAAGGAAAGCTGGAGAGTTGTTCACCTGAGATTTTGTGACAGTAGAGAGATCAGCTCGAGTATAAATTGATGAACTGATCCCTCTCTTCAGAGCATCTTCCCTGGGATCACCTCCAACCTACACCAGGGCTTGGTCTACAAAAACCCCTCCTCTGCTCACCTGCCGTGCTCCTCTCCATATGGGAACAGTCCTGGCTTTAATCCATGGTCCTGGCTGGGAATATCAAGCATTTCCTTTGACAAAACTAAAAGGTGCCTTCTGTTTTCCCTGGCTCCTGTCACATCTCACCTCCTTCCTGGGCTGGGAATGCAGGAAAGGAGCTGATCAGGCAAAATGCCTCTTCCCAAATGTATGGGATTGGCAGTGGGAAAAGCGAGATATTCCTGAGATTCACTGTTCACCAACACCAATGAGAACACTCAGGCCAAGGGATTGGATTTTGCCACATTTTAGCATTAATTCCAGCACACAAAGACAAGACTGACCCTGTATTCTTCCAAGAGCAGAGGTTCAAGCACTCAGAACACCTCATGTTAAAAAAATACTGATTTTTTTAGAGTTTGAGGGGGAAAATTGGTATTACAAGAGTATATTTACAAGCAGAGTCCCCACTCTACATCAATTTTGAAGTCTTCCCCCATGCAGGATTAGCCACAAACACACCGTGCAAGAGGATTCTTTTGATGGTATAATTTCAGGACTGCTGGTGCAATGTGAGCCAATTTTCCTTGTTTCTGAAGTTCACAGAAAAATGTGTATATTACATCCTCTGATCTTTTCACTTGTTGAGATCAATATGTGCAAGTCCTCACAAAAGGGAAATTCTCCTTCACAGCTGCTTCGTGGCTTAAATGAGGGAAATTACAGGTACAGAGCTCTAAAACCTGCCAGGATGTGCAAAAATGACAAATTTTGAAAGTAAATCTTAAAGCACGTGCTAAAGGCATGAAAGGAAACCTAAATCTTTCACCAGAGAAAAAATAAGGAGTTTTTACTTCTCAGGGAGTTTTGACCATGGTTACTTTGCCTCTGTCACAACTGTTGAAAACAACAATTATTTCTTCTTGCTGTTACATCAAAACCCCAACCAAGGCACCAGGATTTGGCCTACAGCAACGCAACCACTGAGAGGAATTTTTGCCAGGGTTCAATTTGCATGATAAACTGTTGTTAACAGATACCATCTGTTTTTAAATTTAGTAAAAGGGCCCATATTATACAGCTCATTACAAATATTAGTAACTCTTAGACAACGACTCTTGTAGAGTGTGGGTTGGAGCTAATGAAGTAGAAAGCTTAAACAACAAATCATTTACAAGTTTTTGTACAGTAGTTCTAATGGAGGGAGTTTATAATCAAAGGAAAATGTAATCACTTATGTTAAGCAATCCATGGACTTAGTCAATGTAGCACAAACAGCCATTATGCAAAATTATGACATTAAAGGGAAAAAGACTATTGCAGACTTTGCATTTTACAGTGTCTGCTACACAGACTAATAACTTGGAGAGAATTAAACAGGTGAGGCCCCTCGCTTCCAAAACAGCATTTTTCCATCAGATATCCAAAAGATATTCAACCTGGCCTGAGATTTGCTGCCCTGAATTAGACCTGACACCGGTAACAAAGGGGATTCTGTAATGGACATGGGCTCTCACAATGCAGTGCATTAATGGGCATCATGGTGAACATAATCTGTCAGGAACGGTCACAATAAAGATGTTCTCCTGATTAATGTTCCACTAGGCCTGTGCTTAATAATTTATATAATTTGTATTAACTTTCAAATTGCCATCACCGTGGTGGACAAGGAAAAAACACACAAACAATTCAATACAATAATTTTACCCAGGAAAACATTTTACGTGGCAATTAAAACTGCTGGGTTCGTACAGGAGTAATCGTTCAGGATTTACAGAGATGAATTATTGTGAAGCAAAGCTGCATATTTAAACAACATAATAAGAAAATACTTCTAAGAGGTCATAAATACTTTATAAATTACATTAATATTGGTGTTTGGTATTACTGCATTTATATTCCTACAGACTGTGTATTTAAATATTACTCCCATAACCATGTATGATTCTATAAAATTAACAAACTTTTAAAATCCTGACAGTCTGCCTTATAAAAGTGTCTCCATTAATTTTTCTATACTTTGAATAAAGAAATAGTAATGTTACAGTAGTAAAAAATGGTCATTGCGCTTTCCTTCCCCTAATCCTTGTTTTTTTACATGGAATTCAGCACATTGCACAGTGAGGATGGTGGGTATTGGTCAAGAATATCCTATGCTATCCTATCAGGATGATTAATGAAGGCACCTTTTTCACAGAATGTCAGACTCTGCCTTTTTAACAACTGACCTTTCATAGAATACTACTGAACTCATAATTCCACTTTTGTTCAGTTTCTTATTAGTGGAGTTAAAATTAATACTTATGGGAATGATGGCTAAGGTGATGCACAGTAAATCTTAGAGCACATCAACCTTCTGCACCGACTACCAAAGGAATAGCACCTGCATTTGTCTACTTCAATAGCATAAGTATTCTAGTAAAACTCTGTGTCCTTTTAAAAGACAAATTAGGTCAATATTCAACCCTCTCTCAAGCACAAGGCTGTACATATGGAGAGAGACCTGCAAAGTTCAGGATCCTCACAAAACAGTTCCTACTGTACACAGAGGGGATGTTCATCCTGCTGCACTGCTTGGAACTTCCAGCAGGACAGGGACATTTTCAGGAGACATTTTAGGCACACAGCTGGGAGCTACAGGGACTCATTCCCAGTATGGCCACGTGCAGCTCCACGCCCTAAAAGACACATCTTCCAGCTGGGGACAAACAGCCCTGCGCTGTGCCAGCACAAGGATTTTGGGGAAGTCCCTGATGTGATGAAGATAACCTTATTTTTGAAACCACTACACCAAAGAGTTGTCCCAGGCAAGCACAGGCCCCATTTCTTCGAGGTGTTTCACACCCACCTCGCTGTTCCTGTGGTGTCACACATTAACTGTTCGTTTACTGCCACACCAGAAAGCCAAAAATTAATGCTGAATGAGCAAACTCCCAGGTGCCACACGAGTATCACACATGACACAGTGCTCGGGTGTCCCCTGCAGAGGACAGGACAGGGCTCTCCGTGTCCCCTCTCCTCCAGGATTGCCATCACCTGCCACCCACCCTCCCAGCCCACCACAAACGGGCCAGGGCTGGATTCCAGCTCGGTGTGACAATCACTGCTGCCACTGCTCCTTCCCTGCAATGCCCCAGCACTTCCCTCTCCCTGGAAATTGTTTCATCTCCCCTGCAGTCTCCTCCTGGTCCCCTCCAGCACCTGATGAAGACGAGAGATGAAGGCTGACCACCGACACCTCCAGCCTGTCACTGCTGACACACCTCCAGGGACAGAGGCAGACAGGCATGCTCACACTGCTCCCAGGAAACTCCACACAGGTCTGATACCAGGTACCACAGCAGGGCTGACTGGACCAGGACTGTCCTGCCCAGGGAGATGTGCTGCTGCTGCTGCTCCACTTCTCAGGGCTCACGAGCCATTCCTGCACCGCTCGCTGCTCCTCAGCACAAACCCTGGGTGCTTCTAAGCACAACTCACAGTTCTGAACTGAGACAGGGTGGGTTTGGATTACAGATCAGGAATAAATCCTTCCCTGTAAGGTGGGGAGGCCCTGGCACAGGGTGCCCAGAGCAGCTGTGGCTGCCCCTGGCTCCCTGGCAGTGTCCAAGGCCAGGCTGGACATTGGGGCTTGGAGCAGCCTGGGACAGTGGAAGGTGTCCCTGCCCATGGCAGGGGTGGCACTGGGTGGGCTTTAAGATCCTTTCCAACCTAAACCTGTCTGGGATTCTGATTCTAAGCTGCCTGAGCAAAAGCAGCTCAAATAAAACACACTGGAATGTGTTTAGTTACAGGAGAACAGTAAAAAAGCATATGAGCCTAAATCTTCAGTAAGGACATTCACTAACACAACTGGCTATATTTTTATGCCTTTTTAAAACCCTGCCATCAACTCTTTTCCCTCATCATTACACATTAACATTCCCAAACCCCGAAGCCAGAAGCTCCAGACAGTTTCCCATCCTTGAAGGTATTTTAAGACAATGAAGATGGGAAACTTTTTATTGGTACACCAAGATGAAAATCCACACTCTGGCAGCGTTGGAGCTGATGTCAAACACTTAAGACCTCACACAACTGGCAGCAATTCTGTTGTAAAACGTGCAATAACAGCAGCAAACTGCAGCTTAATTTTTCTCTACACATTCATTGGCATTCATGTGAGGTCCATTCACACCCATTATGAGGGAAGGCATCTGCATTATGGCTAAATATTGCATCTTGCAAACAGAGCAGCGTTTGTGCTGCTTCAGCCCTTGCAAACCAAAGAGGGCTTCACCCTAAACGAGGTTTTCTAGAACAAAGCTAGAGGACATTGGATGGATTTCAACCTCCCCTTAGAGCTCAGGTTTTTTTGTGGCATAATTTAACTGTTCCATTACTGGAGACCTGAAGGCTGCTCCATGACTGGAGACTTCCAGCCATGCATTACACTAATATCTGTAGCTTGAAAAATAAAGTCCTCCAAAAATATTATTATTTTTCTGCAATCAGTTTTACTCCTATACCAAAAGAAAAAATATTTCCTTCTCCTTTCAGGCTCCAGAAATGCCTTCACAGCAGGAGAAGGATGGGTGTTTTCCCTGCACAACAAACAACATTTCACAACTTTATTATGGTTGAACATTCAGAAGTTGCCAGAGAAAAGAATCACCTCTGAAAAGTAGGAAAAATGTACTGAAATAATGAGTCATGTTCAGTCGAGATGGGAAGTCATTCCTTAACAAGACTCCCAATTTAGAAGTGCTGGGTGAATAAAAAGGTATTTCCCAATTAATGTTCACAGATGTGTCTTCTGCAGCCCAAAACAAAGCAGACCTTCCAATTCTGCCAGTGCCACTCTGACAGAGCCTGCAGTTGTGTGAGTTAGAGTTCCCTTGGTCATAAATCATCCTAATTACTATGGAATTTTGATAACAAGTGATAGACCTGAAAGAAATGTATGGAGTGAAGACAAAGTTACAATGTGAATGCAGACAAAGCAGAAAGGTAATACAAAAAAGTGGCAGAATCAATAGGATTGATTTCATTATTTCTGCAATGCTAATATGTAATAAATTAGTAAATAAGTGCTCACTCCGATGGTTCTTTTCAAGATTTCCATAAAACTAAGAACTAGGATGCAGCAAGCTTTTGGAATAAATATCAGTAAGTGAGTGACAATAATTCAGCAATACCTTCAGTGATCCAGATGCTAAAGCCAAGCCAAAGCAGCCCTCCACTGCCACTCCTGTACAAGTAACAAATATCAAACAACAACAAATAAAACCAGCAAATCTTTAGTCCTAAAAATCCCTAAAAGTGATTGGGTGATACAGCTTTCCAAGTGTGAAATTTTACTGTACAAGCCATTTTGTAGCCTGTGAAAGAATTCAATATTCTAGATCCCCATCAGAGGGAAGCTCAGTCTGCCTCATCCCAGATGTGAACACAGCGTTATCAGCAGTAAAAAGTCTTATCAAGAATGTATATTTTTGTTTTCCTTCAGCTTCCTTATACCTGGGGGTTGCTTTTTTGGCCAGCTGACATCTTTTCACTGTGATTTATCCTCACTTCAGACAACAGATTCCTTGTTCATTTTCAAATTACCTGCATGCACTGGCAATCACACCTATCAGGAAGGTTTCTCTTTGTTCCTGTCTGCTTTTGTTATTGCTGCAAGTCCTACGAAAAAGGATTCCAAGACGTATTTCCCAGAACAGGCAGGAAGCAGGACACGCTATCACAGCCCTGAGGATATCCTCTGTTCCACACTGGGACATAAATCTCAAAGCCCAGAGGATATCTGCATGAATGAGGAGCATCTGGACAACCTCAGAGGCACAAGCAACATTACCCAGCCTGCAGAGAACTTCTGACCTACAGGAGTTGAGAGGTGATCCCGACCATGACCAAGGGGAATCGCAACCAGAGGAGGAAAATGGGGATCTGGTTTAACAGAACCAGAACAGCAGAGGCAGAAAAACTTCCAAAAATATTCAAGAAATCAACCAGAAATCACCAATTCAAGAAACCCCCAGAAACTACTGTATCCACCTTGGTCCCTGCCACCATCAGGCAAAGAAATTAAAGAAAACCAGGCTGTTTCAAAGAATTCAGGCAGAGGTGGAGAGAGCCAAGACAGTCCATGGTGCAGTGATCAGGTCAGCGTGGACTTTGGAATTTCAGAGGTACAAACAGAAGACATTTTCTATATTCTTCAGGTGTCCATTTAAAATTAGAACAAACTCTTCTCAGAGGTGAAGAACATTCAGGAGCGTGAAGAATGACTACTTCCAAATTATTGAGGTATTACAGCTCAAATTGCCTTAATAGGAGCTGATTTATATTTATGGCCAAGTTTCACACAGCCTTTAAACTTTCCACAACTCCTCCCCCAAGTCAGATCATTGAACTTGAAGAGTTTAAAAAATAAGGCAGGCAATATTCTCCATCCTCCTTTGTCCATATATCCAGGCATCTACACACCAGCATGTTTCTGCAGTTATACAGCTGAAAGCTTTTGGTCAGCACAGTTGTATTTTATATATTAATAAAATCAAAGAATCAGAGACTTGTTAAGGTTGGAAAAGACCTTTAAGATCATCAAGTCCAACCATCAAGCAGCACCACCATGTTCACCTTTAAACTGTGTCCTCAAATGCCACATCCACATGGTTTTTGAACACTTCCAGGGATGGTGATTCCATAGTTTCCTACAGCATCCCCCTACCACAGGGGCTCTGTGTCAAGTGACCATCAAAATCTTGATGGTCCTTCCATGATGCTTCATACACCAATAAATGCAGAGCTCTCCTGGCCATGAGTGTTCCTAGGGAGCACCAGGAATGCTTTTTATGCTCCCACTCAGGAACCACCACCCCTCTTTCAGGGAGACTTGTTCTCCTGGGCAGCAGCCTGGGATATAACCCTGACCCCACTTTTAGGAACAATCCACACATTTCCTATTCTGTAAGAGCATCTGTCTTAAAGGGAACTTTCAAGGCCTTTCAGTGATTTCAATGCCTGAAGGAAAAAACTTGGAATGCCAGTTTATCACCCAGATAAACAATCTGGATGGACAATTTGTAGACACTGAATTTTACCAAGGTAGGCAGCCTACCAGCTTGGTCCTGAAACATGTTGTGGAATGAATGTGTTTGCATTCCTCCAAATCTCCTATCTCACAAAAGATAAAGAGGTGAACTGAAACCACTACACATGTCAAGACCTTCACTAGTGTGGGTCCATGGATGTGGAAAAAACTCATCTTCTTGAACATTTTCCTTCAAATTCTGGGCAGGTTTTCCACCTGGAGTAGAAAGCTGTCAGCGTTTTTCCAGCTAAAACTCTGTCAGCGAGCACTGGACACCACTCCTGACCACAGGAACCACCCTGGCAGCGTCTGCCCAGCACCCCCACGATCAAATCTCTGTGTGTGTGCACATTTTAAACCAGCAGCTGCACGAGAGCACCTATGAAACAATAAACTCGTGCACCCTCGCGGGCTGTGACACTGATGGAGCATCGCCAGCAGCAGGATACACAGCGAGGCTGTTCATCATCATCACCTGAGCACAAGCAAAACCCAACTGTGGGATGACAAAACCAGGGGGACGGGCATCAATAAAGCACAGGAAAAACAAATGACAGGAAAACAACTGTCTGGGAACCTAAAGGACAAAGTTTCTAACTTAATCTCATTATTTCTTGCTCTGAGCTGGCAGAAGGAAAGTCCTCTGCCACAGCCTGCAGACAAGCCTGACTTCATGTCTAAATCTACATTATGATGATAATAACAGGAAAATAAAACATGATTTAAAAATCTATTAGTGCAAGTGACAATTTACATAGCAGCAGCCTACAGCAATAAGCCTCTCAAAGGTCAACATTAACCAAGCAAATTGAGAAATGCTCCAAACCTCATCTGATCAGCTGACCATGACAGTTATTCAGAAATTGAGAAGCAATCAGGAAGTTTTCATCACCAGCAAGTGCCCATTTTAAGAAGCAACAAGGCAATTATGAGTATTTATCACTTGAAGGATTTACGTGCACTAAACAACTTAAAATCCTTCAAGAGCCAACAGGAATTTATTTCTGCCCACCCAGAATCAGGGAGAACCAGCAAAGATGAGCTGGTGGGGTCGATCTACAAGAGATCCATCCCTGGAATTATTTTCATTTAATGAATAAGCATTTAAAGGAATTTGGGAAAGTTAGATTTAAATAAGGTAAATACTGCAAGCTCCAATAAAACCATCCCAGCCCTGGATTGATGGAAGAGCCCCTGTTTATTCCTGGTAAAGAGAAGACAACTCCCCATCCCAGGGCGAGGTACCTCACATGACTGCCAATCTGATCAGACTCTGAACACTCCGACAGAAAATGAGAATGAGATGTGAGATGGAAACCAGCACTAAATGTTTAATATGATCAGCAATTCACAATTATTTCTTAAGTGTCTTTTTCCTGATAACTTTTTCCACTGCATGATCTTAGTGAGAAGATAATGTGAGATGCTGCTTTTGAATAAGTTATACATTTCCCCTTGCTTTACTTGAACCTCACAATGCCACTACTATTAATATTTTTCCTCCACAAAACAGCAGTAGCCTTCCAAAGAAAAAGTCCTTGACCAAAATATCAGAGGATATTAAACTGAGAAGTGATCTACTGATGCAAATCATTAAATCTATTTGCATTTGCTTACTGAACCCTAACACAGAAATTAAACTACATAGTGTGGGAAAAGAGCTGGTTTTGCATGGTTAAAAGGAGACATCTTGGAAGATCCGAGCTCTATGTCATTAATTTTCCTTCTTCCCCTCATTAACAAGTAAAATGTTTTCACTGCTTGAAAAGTTTTAATAAATAGGAAAAAGCAGGGCAGCTGACATAAGTTTTTAATGTAATATACAAGAGCTTTTAATATTTTTACATATATTAATGTAAAAGCTAAAAATAAATGTTAAAAGGTTACATTTGTGAAGAAAGAAAAATGGCATTTACAGTTACAGGGTAAGGTTTTAGAATTTAACTCTTTCTCTCCCGGCGTGGGGTTCTGAGGAGCATTTGCCATTTCCCTGGAAACCCCTGGAACTGCAGAGATGAGCCATGGCAGAAGCAGCTGGGGGTTAAGGACACACATTCCCTCCCAGCCCTGAGCTCCAGGGTGATTTACTGGGCTTTGTCCTCCCAAGTCTTAAATTCTTTTTATAGAAGGAATTACGGGAGGCATTTTAAGAACAGCCATAATTAGCACAAGCACTGGCAGGGCGAGATCTTTTTGAGTTTCACTGAAATGTGTGAGCCAAAGTGGCCAGGGAAGACCAGGAACTGCAGCTGCCAATTCCAGCTGGAACTGGGAAAAAGCATCCAACATTACAAAGCCAACGGCATCCCGGGATGCATCACATGGAGTGGGACCAACAGCTCAGGGAGGGGATTGTCCCCCTGTCCCTTTGAGAGAGCCCTGGAGAATTGTGTCCAGCTCTGGGCTTCTCAACATGAGAAGGACATGGAGAAGCTGGAGAAATCCAGAGGAAGCCACGGAGCTGCTCCCTCTGCTCTGGANTGCTGCTGATCTGATGTTTTCACACCTCCAATATCAACATGGACAGTGATATGTCTGAACACCAAAAGCCCAGCTTCAGGGTGCACAACACAAAGCTCTGCTGCTCAGCTGGGGTGTGTTTGTAACCCTCATGGTTGGCCAAGACTCCTAAACCAAGACATGTTATAACAGCCCAGTGATCACGTTTTACAGTGCTGATATTTTAAAATGGCAAAAATAACAACAAACTCTATTAGATAATATAACTTGTGCAGACACCCACTTGAAAATACCACAAATATGGCTCTTTTTTTCCTAGTGTGAAAGATGTAGAGCTGTAATAGTGCTGAAAAATGATTTCACCAAAGAGGAGTGTGAGAATTTGTCTATGCAGCATCATCTCCTCGAGAAATTGCACAGAAAATAAATCCTTTCCTGATGCCCTGCCCTGTGCTGTGCCACAGACACAGTGCCTGGTGTATCTTTACTAACGCCAGGAGTAATTCAGGCCAGGAGTGGAACCTTTCCACTTCTTGTGCCAGAGGTAGATTAATGCAGTGGAGCATTTTTCCATTGCAAATCCTTGCTGTAAGGATGGGAAAATGGGCTGCATAATGACAAGGATTATGTTTCTATTATGTACCAGAATTAGTGGGTGTTTTAGACATTGCAGCTCTTCATCTTGGGTTTCCTCCCTGACTTCTGTGGTCCTTGAAAAAAATTTAGATGCACAGGTAATTCTGGGAATCATTTAAAGCCACAGAGGTGTTTTGGGATTAGAAAGAGGGGTGTGAGCACAGACACACCTGGGTCTGGACAACAGGAACCCTTCCTGCAGCTCTCCTTGAGGCAGAGAACTGAACCACAGAAGTGTTTTACTGACAGGTGTCTGTGAGAGCAACCAGGAGAGCCTGGACTGCCAAATGCTGTGATGGGAGCAATGTGCAGGGTTTGAGGAGAACCAGCACTGCAGGGATTTGTAGAATCACAGAATGGTTTGGGTTGGGAGGGACCTTAGAGATCATGCCATTGCACCCCTGCCATGGCAGGGACACCTCCCACTGTCCCAGGCTGCTCCAAGCCCCAATGTCCAGCCTGGCCTTGGGCACTGCCAGGGATCCAGGGGCAGCCACAGCTGCTCTGGGCACTCTGTGCCAGGGCCTCCCCACCCTCCCAGGGAACAATTCCTTCCCAATATCCCATCCAGCCCTGCCCTCTGGCACAGGGAAGCCATTCCCTGTGCTCTTCACTCCAGCCCTTGTCCCCAGTCTCTCTCCATCTTTCCTGCAGCTCCTTCAGGCTCTGTGAGGCCACACTGAGGTCACCCCAAAGCTTCTCCTCTCCAGGTGAACAATCCCAGCTCTCCCAGC
>VZTH01010367.1:93726-107076 GCA_013397815.1 Aleadryas rufinucha
AAAAAAAAAAAAAAAAGAGTCCAAAGATTTCCAACTGAATAGAATGGTGTGAACTCCAAAGAAATGTGTGGTTGTGGCTGCTCCAGCCCTGGCAGTGTCCAGGGCCAGGCTGGACACTGGGGCTTGGAGCAGCCTGGGACAGTGGGAGGTGTCCCTGCCATGGCAGGGGTGGGATGGGATGGATTTTAAGGTCCCTTCCAACCCAAACTATTCTGGGATTCTATGATAAGGATGCCCTGATCCAAACAGGTCCCTGAAGGTCTGACATCTTGATCTGGACAGCTGAAGATGTGAGAAAGCTGTCCTGAAAGCCAGGAAGCTTCTTGTCCAAAAAACCAAGGGATGGCTGCTGCCCTCTGCAACCCACAGGGAACTCTGAGCAACATCACTCATTCCTTAATGGAGAAATCATTTCTGAACCAGGTAATGCACAATTCCAGTACCACTACACTCAAACATCACAGCATCCTTCAAACACATGGAAAACTGCCAATCCAAGGAAAGCCAAGTGCCTCAGAGGTTTTAAATTAAGGCAAAAGTTAAGTTTTGAGGAAAAGGAGGTGCTGCAGTCATTGCTTAAATTCAAGAAAGTCTTGACACAAAACAACCCTTGTGGTATCTAATTTGATGTAATTCTGTCAATACAACCTGCTAAAAAGTAAAGTAGCTTTTAAAATTACCTCTGATGTTCTAAAATACAAGTCCTTTCTATCCTGCAGCAGGCTCCTGTGAATTAAACCACCCCTGACCTGGACACAAGACACCTCTTCCCCCTCCACAATCAGTCTCTGCTGGGTGTATTTCTTCTTCCTACAGCACCCAAAACAAACTCTTCAGCTTTCCACAATAAAGCACTGGAGATCCAGGTCCATGGAATTCTGTCCATGCTGCAGGAGCAACAAACACCTCCCCAGCTGAGCAGCAGGGCTGAAATCCAGGTGAGGCTCTCAAACAAAAGCTGCACTGAAACCCTGCAGCGCTCTCCTGGTATCTCACTGCTTCTCTGAGTCAGTCTAACCCTGGTTAAGCCAAACCTGTAACTTCAGAGGGTATGAAAACAAAACCTCCTCATTTCCTGGCTCGGGGAGGTTTGGAAAGGAAATGTCAGACAGCCTGGAAGCAAATCCAGGGTTAGTTTGGGGTGATGCAATTTCTTTACCTTCCGAAGAACTAATCCCATAAAAAATGTGAAGGTACAGAATCAAGCTGCATATTCTGAACATATACAAATATACACTGGCATAAACACTCAAAACCAGTCCCCCTCTTCCCTTATCTGAAGGCCCACTTCACACAAGCTCCCGAAAAACCAGGGGGATACGAGCTCACACGGAGCAACATTTGCTTTCCACGGCATTTAAAAAGTCTTCGACGAGAGCAAACACGTAATTCCTTATTAAACAATCAAAGACAACAAAAGCAAGTTTCTGTTGTCCCATCGCATTATCCTACTAATCCTCTTTGGATGGCAACCAAAAGCCCCCGAAATGCCAAGCTAGGGAAGTGCCTTTCCAAGCAGTGGTCGCCTCTGGCTCTTTGGCTGCGCCTTCAGTCGCTCGCTTTGGCAGACGGGAGCAGCGACGAATTCCCAGCACCCAGGGCTGTGCCTGACTGCTTTATCTCACT
Source organism: Aleadryas rufinucha (assembly GCA_013397815.1). Taxonomy (NCBI): domain Eukaryota; kingdom Metazoa; phylum Chordata; class Aves; order Passeriformes; genus Aleadryas; species Aleadryas rufinucha. The sequence continues at coordinate 95,353 of VZTH01010367.1, forward strand.
GGAAGGGCACTTTAATTGTAACAAACCCATCTGAACTCCTCTGGAAGGGGCAGGTGGGTTACTGCTCCTGCATTCCAGACTCAACAAGTGCTGTTTTCAACTCCATCTGCTGCTCATGCCAAGCTTGGACCGGAGCCGGCGTCAGCAGGTACTTGAACACCAGACCCCAGCGGGCTGTTAAACGGGAATTCTGATGGATTATTTCCTCCAATACTTCTCCAAAAACAAGTAAACACATCCTGCATCTTTCCCCAGCTATTACTTACACAGGAAATTTAAACGGGATGCAAGCACAGCAGCCACGTGGCACTTAAACCATAGATATCATAATAAACCATATATATATAGATATATATATATCAGTTAGGATATTGATGTCATTGTGTATCAATAGCATGAAGCAAACATTAACACTTGATGATCTTGGAGGTGTTTCCCTACCCAAACAATGGTAGGGAGGTGGGGATCAGCCTCTGCTCCCAGGGAACAGGGACAGGACAAGAGGGAACAGCCTCAAACCGCACCAGGGGAGGTTCAAGTTGGACATCAGCAGGAATTTCCCCATGGAAAGGGTGGTCAGGCCTTGGCAGGGGCTGCCCAGGGAGGTTTGGAGTGCCCATCCCTGGAGGTGTCCAGGGAATTCCTGGAGGTGGCACTCAGAGCTCTGGGCTGGGGACAAGGTGGGGATGGGGCACAGCTCGGACTCGATGGTCCTGGAGATCTTTTCCAGCCTCAGGGATCCTAGGATTTGAAGATCCACTCCTTAAAAACCATCGAGGTGCTTCCTGTAAGAGTGTGTTTACACTTTTCCCTAAGAGCTTGTACTTTGAGGCACAGAGAAATACAAAATTAACTGCCCAAACCAGCACCTGATATAAATGCACACACACAGTGAGACTGCAGTGCTCGGCTCTTACAGGCTCAGCCTGGATGTAAATACATGGGAACTACTCCAATACAAGGAAAACAGATGAAATTTTAATCAAATGAGCCTGGCATCAGGTTCAGGGGAACTGAAAATGGGCTAACAATGAAAAAACAACCAGCAGAAGAATGGCTTTAATATTGGGTAACATTTCAAGTTTTTATCACCTAAATCCACAAAATTCCTGATCTGCTCCTGCTTGTCTTCTCTGCAGAGCTGGAGTCAGGACCAGCTAAATAAAAGATAATGCAACTAGGCATAACACAATAAAAGATATTACCTTCCCAATGCATTATTGCTGCCAATTATAAGAATCACTTCAACTTAATTTCAAAGGCACAATCACCCTCAACTGTAACAGTCTCTTTTTTAAATTTCAAACAGTATTACATTAAGGCAATAACTCACCTTCCAGCTATAATATCAGTCTCCCTTATTGCAAAAATACATTTCATAAATACTTCTCATCGACAAGTCAAGCTAATTCAGGTTAATTTTATTGTATTTTGGTGCTATCTCGCATTTGTGTGCAATTACCTTTATCATTTTATTGCCGTGCCAGAAAGTAATCAGAACAATTATTTGAAAAAGGAGGGGTATAAATTCTAAATCACACTTGCTGGCATTTTTGATAAAATAGCAGCTTTATCTCAGGAAGTGGCAGGGACATGGGATAAATCATGCATCAGTCAAGTGTAGCTGACCCCCAAGTGCATTGCACAATATCAGGAGTGCTTCAAAAGAAACTTTCCTATATAATCCATCATTCTTTATAATACCAAAATAGCTCTACCTGAAGAGTAGGAGCTGGAGAATAATAACAAAATAAATCTAAGCAATATGAACAAAACCATTAATAGTGCTCCTTAAGCTGAAGGAGAGTCAGGAATCTGAGTTGTGTGTGAGGAAAGAATTTCACTGAAATTTTTGAAGGGAGCAGAGCAGCAAAACGTGTATTAGGGATTCACTAAAAATACAAAATACAGGGAAATAAATACACACAGAAGAGGTGTTGAGAAGACTTGTGTGAAAATACAAGACTATAGTCTTGGCACACATACATCTGGATTTTCCTACAGCTATCCATCCCTGCTTGATTTGGGATAAGGGTTCCACTATTAACACAGCAAAGCATCAGGGTTAGCACAAGAATCTACTTACAAGTTTAAATTTGTTCCAGAGAGGACCAGAACTACATTTAGAATCTTCTGATGAAATACAAAAATTGCCACATTGTCCTAAGAACAGCAAACCTCCCTAAAATTCCTAAATATGGAAACTTAGGAACCCTGAGGTTTGGTCACCCACCAACCACCCTGCAGCCAAACCCAAACCCAAACCTCACCTCTGCTCACTGCAACAAAACCAGGGATGGAGTGGGAAGCACAGGCAGTGATTATGGAAAATTCCCATGTCTGCCTGCTCTCCCAAACCATTTTTCAGCGAGCTGCTTAAAAACTGTTCAGCACATTGCACGGGTGATACTGATTCCTGCAAAACCCAAGGCCAGGCACACGCTGGGTGCCAGCCCAACGTGGGGCTCTGCAAACTCATCACACACCAAAACCAGCCCCAAAATCACCAATTGCACCATGACATGAATATTTAAGATGCATCCAGAGCACTGGGAAGCGTCTGCACAGTCCCCACAGCAGAGCTGGAGTGTTTTACCTCAAACCTTCTGTCTTCCCACGTATCAAAAAGGGAAAACTCCCCTAACAGCTCCAGCTGCACCTTTCAACTCCACGTGAGAGTGGGGGAAATGAAAAGGTTAGATAATAAATTATTAGTTTCATGTCACTTGCCAGCTAGATCACACCTAGCCTGGAATGAGAGGGAACCAGGGATTCTTCCTACCAAGTATTCATCTGCTAAAAGGTGTTTGCAACTGGAAGATGCATAAACATCACTAAAGAGATGATTGTTCAAAAGAAAAAAGTGAAGCAAGAATTTATTTACCTGGATTTCGTCCTCAACCATTCTGTTTTAAAAAACAAAACCGATTTGCTTTTGTAGAGAACAACAGAAAACAGCAAAACACTCCTTTCCTCAGCCACATGACATTATGTAAAGCAGATTAAAACCACAAGAGATGCCACTATTAAGACATTTAGAGCAGTGATAGAAGTTGCCAACAGGAATAGTTAGGGATGCAGGTGTGATTGCACCAGAAATGTTTTCCTAGAGGAGCACCACTAATGTTACAAAAATAGACATTCCACACAAAAAAAAAGGTATTTGTCTCTTCAAAGTTCATTTCAACTATTTCAGGGAGACAGTTACAGACTAGAAATGTGTTGCTGCCCTCCTTTCAGCAGGGTAAATTGTCTGACTATTTGGATAAACATCCAGGCTTCCTTGTTTTACTGTAATGTCACTGACCTACACTTACATCACTGAAGCATCAAGCCTCAAAATTAAGCCTGTTTTTCAGGGAGGTGTTTATTATTAGGGAATGGGAACAGCAACAAAACAGAGAGAGTAGCTCTGTCCTGTTATTTATGCTCTGTGGCAGATGGATACGTGCTGGGGAAAGGTCCACTGATGCCTGTTACCAACCATGACAGAGCTACAGAGATTTACAATGCAGCATCAATCTTGTCAACTGGATTCCTAATCCTGACTGCTGGGCACTGGGGAAAAAACAAACTATGTTCTGTGAACTCTTTTGTAATGCTGGACTTCCAGTGGACACCTCCATGCAAAGGGGCTGCACTGGAAACTTACTTTTGGAATGAGCCTCGATGCCATCGTGGAAGAAAAGGCTCCACCTGGAAGGAAGAAAACAGAAAATCCCAGTTAGATTTATTAAATTTGAATTCCACAGGGAGAGCTGAATATCCAGAGTTTCACTTCTCCTATAACCACCTCTGTGTCAGTTTTTAAACGAGCTCTAAGTGTCAGTACACAGAATTTCCAAAGGGGGTTTGGTTTTTTACAAACAACATGGAATTTTAATGTTAAGTCACCCCCTCGTCATGAGTCACACAAAGAAATCAACAGATGGCACACTGAAGAGTTCTTCCACAACAAGCACTGCACAACTCTGATATTTGGAGTAAGAATGCCTCAAAAGATAAAAGTATTAATGGAATAATTTTTTACAGGCTGTCATGTACTTCTAAGTGACTGAGTAAAATAAAGAGCCTTTTGTAATTTAGGAAACGCCACATTTTAAGGCATGAAAGTGATTTTAAAGCAAGTGACTGTGATACATTCTGGGTTTAAAAGCACAGATTTCACGCCACTGAGTACCTAAAACATTTTATCTTCAATTATTATAATTCTAGCCTTTAACATTATTTATATAATTAAGAAATACAACTGGTTCCTCTCTGCTCTCCCCTTGGAAACAAAGGACATTTCCTATTTCTTTGGCATTTAGCTCCCTCCTCTATGGTTTTTTTTAGTGCCACTTAGCTAAGATCACTCTGTCTTTGAAAGATGTGGTTCAAACACTGTATTTTTTAAAATCAGGGAGATTATGTGCCAAAGCTCAGCTTCAGAATCCTGCCTCACAGCCAGCCTCGATGGGAACTGCTCCACTTGAGTCAGGGGACTCGCTGCTCCATGGGCAGGGATAACTGTATCCACTTCAGGAATGAGAAATGTCTTAAAAATGAAATTATATGAACATCCCAGGCTCTCCAAGACTCTCCTTGAAGTCCAAGGCACTGACAGAACACATGGCCACTTCCCAACCCCTTCAAAGCAAACAGCAACACTTAATCTTAATATTGCACCTTCCTTATTTAAGCTGTTTAAAATTAAGAGGAATAATTAGTATTTTAACTATAGCAACAGGGCAGGCATTGCAAAGAGAACTCACTGCATTTGTAAATGCAGGTCAGGCAGATGAGCAATCTAATAGCACTACTTAAAATATCTGTGATAGAGCTAAAAATAAAATAGCAATTTATTTCTATCATCACTTCAGAGCTGTGCCTTTCAAAGTACCCAGCTCAGTTTTTTTAGATCTTCCTGAAGGGTAAAGCTGAAATTTTTGCCTCAATAACCAGATTTATCCAGAAGCTCGTTTCAAACCCTGGTTGAGCTCCATCTGCTCACCCACCAAGGCTTTCCTTGGCTGACAAGAACCTGGGCAAAACCAGGGAGGTCCAAACCGTGGTGGTTAAAAGACCTATGACCTGAAGCCAGATTGAGGAAAACCAAACAAAACCCTTGGGGAGCCCAAACCATCACTCCAAAATGCACCTCAACCTTGCAAAGACTGTCCTTTTGGAGGAAGTCAATATTTCACATGGAGCTGAAGGCTTCTCCTAAGGCTGACTGAAGGCAAGAAGCCAAAACCTCTTTAGAATGACACCCACTGACCAAATTCAGTGATACCATTTCCATGGCTGAGACACCACAATCAAACCTCAAAAAACTGAAACCTTCACGCCAGCAATTGCTTCACCAACATGGAAAATTCCCTCCTGCACTTGGCAGAGTGGGATAAACTGGCGGGATGAACAAGTAGCACGGAAAAATAAAATACAGAGTAACGTGTCAACATCCTCACTGGCTCAGAGCTGCCAACGAGGACCAGGGATGTCCATCTCCATCCCTCCTGCCTCAGACCACCTTGGCCATTCCAGCAAGATGTTCCTGAGCTCCCCACAACCTGTGCTCCCACCCAGGAGCTGTGCTGAGGGAGCAGGATGCTCCCGAGACACCTGGAGGATACACAAACACCTGCAGGCGCAGAACGGTGCAGGAAGCAAACGCATCACATCTCACTCTGAGAGCATCCCAAACCTCTGGATATGTCAACAGATCAGAAACATAAAGAAAAGTCAGAGGTGACACCAAAAATAGATCCTTGAAGGGCAGGAATTTTTTTAGCCGTGTTTTGCTGAGGATCTAGAACAGAAGTCCTCGGGCTTTGAGATACTTCCCTGCCTTTTTTCCCCACAGGACTGCAGTCTGACGAGTACATGTGATGGCACTAAGAACTCAGATTAATAAAAAGTATTTTTTCTCAGTTCATCAACTTTTGAACACGAAAGGAAGATTCTCCTTGAAGGACAAGTCCTTGGGATCCTCAACAGAACACTCTGGTTCAGCACCAAAATGAAAAACCAGCCATTACACCAAGTGACCGTACGAACAAAATTCCATATGAAAACATTTAAAGTACATCAGATTTTTGGTCAAGATGAAAGCCTGGGAAAAAAAAAAAAAAATCCAGCAATCTATTCTAATTGGGTTCCCATGGTAACTGTACAATTGGGTTTTTCAGTATAACATCCCAAAGGCCCAATGCACACTTGTAAAATATACTTCAAACAGCCGGAATTGTTTTTACATTACAGCACTCCCAGGAAGATCAATTACTATACATCCCCACCCTAACTATTAGTGGCAGGAGATGTTAACACTATTGGCCATATTAACATAAGTCATGTAAAAAACCCCACATATCACCATCATTATATAAAACTAATTACACACTTCAGATTCATCAAACACGTTCCAAGCAATAAACCAATACCAGTCTTGTCACCAGATCATGTTTACTGAATGTAAGAAATCAACTCCAAATATATGCCAGGCCATTTTTGCTTCTCATATTGATCCCAAGGATAAACAGAATCCATCATTAATAATTACATTATAAGATGACCCAGAGGGTTAATCATATTCTTAGAAAGTCTCACTGTGGAATCAAATCTAATGGCAGAAAAAGGCAACTGAAAAGCATTTAAATCCAGGGCCAGGTGGATTAACAGTAATATAAAATAAAGTATATTAAACTCATGCAATCAGTGAAAACAGTACTGTTGGTTATGTTTTAAAAAAATAATAAAACAAGCATTTTTTTTACTTCCATGGGAGGGTGGGCAGGCCCTGGCACAGGCTGCCCAGAGAAGCTGTGGCTGCCCCTGGATCCCTGGAAGTGTCCAAGGACAGGCTGGACAGGGCTTGGAGCACCCTGGGATAGTGGAAGGTGTGGGAATTAAGGTCCCTTCCAACCCAAATCATCCTGGGATTCTATGATCTATTTTAAAAGCTTGTGTCAGATGAAGCACTTTGCCTTGCTGGACCTCAATTTCACCTTCTTAAAGCACAACCCTGGCCACAGACCCAGATTTTACTTCCACCTCACTGCCTAAACCTCAAAGTTAAAAGGAAAGGATGATCCAGGCCCACTAAGCTGGATTCAAAACCAATTAATTCCTTTCTATTCCAGAAAAAAAAAAAAAACCAACAAAAAATGCCAAACCAACAACTGTGGCCAGCTTGAATAAATCCCATCAACCAGAAATCCTTGTATTTCATAAAGTCAGCCAAGAACCAGAAGTATTTCTGGTGTCAAAGAGACTGTGCTAGGGATTTCCCTTTTCCCCCCACCCTTCCCACTACGTCACACCTGCTCATCCTTAAATCCAGCAGGGCACAGAGAAGGGAATATGAAGCTGTGGGAATTGTCCCTCCAGGACACAGGTGACAGCAGAAGTGTCCTGTCCCCACCACCAGCCCACGGCTGCCGAGGCAGGCTCGTGCTGCCCACGTACTGCCAGATGCTGAACATGCATCTGCTGGTTTTATGATGTGAAACAGAAAAATTAATCTTTTAACAGGGCCTTAAGTATACTTTAGGTGTTTATTAAAAAGTGTAACTAATTAACAGACCTTCTGCACACTTGAATGTACAAACAAGCCGAGATAAGAGCGTTGTTTGCCTTGTGCTGACTGATCTAAAGCACTCAGATAATTGCAGTATTCCTGGTGATGATTATGCAGCAGCAGCATTGACAAGACAGCACTAATTCTTGCTATCTGCTAATGCAGGGTTACCTGGAGGGACCTAAATCTGCACGTGGAGCATGGAGATGGCAGGATCCACACAACAAAACACCTCTGACTTCACTGAGCTGTGCTAATATATATATTAAAATACTGATTGCATTCATCTGCACTAAAAGGTGGCATTTGTATAAAAATGAAAAGATAAAATGCCTCCATCAGATCAAAACTCAAATTATTATTTATTCCCCACTGCCAAGCTGCTCAAGATTCCAGGCCATTGGTCAATGCTGCTATTTTAATATTCAACTCCTGTTTCACTCAAAAGGCAGAGGAGAAGTCAGAACCTTTGTTTTAATGAACTCCCCTCTTCTTGTTTCCAATTAAAGGTGATTCATTCAGGTGTTATTAATCACCTTCAGAACCTCAGGTGCATGTCCAAGCTTTACAAGTGACTTGAAAAGATACCTGAAAATATCTGTATCATTTAATCTGGCCCAGTATAAACTGACAGCAGATAGTCCTGACAACCATCAGGACAGGGCACTTTAGCTCTGCTCATACAAAGCAGTAAATAGGGAAAAAACTCAAAACAGGATTAGTAAAAAGCATCAAAATAGTGACATATCCCAAATAACTTTTCCAATTACCCAATTTCATTAAAACCCAAACCCACACAAGCTTTACTGGCATTCTAACACACTTTAAGCAGTTACCTGGACCACAAGCAGCTCAGTTTTAAAACTGCATTTTGCATTTATGAAAAATACTTCAGCACAGGTTTGGTTTCACAGTTTGGTTGTTCCTCCAGCTGTGTGTTTAACTCACGCTGGCCCAAGCACACCTGTGCCGGGTGATATGTCAGAAATACACGTGACTAAATTTAACAGGGGTTTTATTTCCATTAGGAAGGTTTTACCCATTATACCCTCAGATAAATTAGCACCATTAGCAGTCAGTGACATTCCCAGCCATCAGCAGAGGGAGGAAATTAAGGTCTGGAATTCTGCTGTGAAGACACCAAGCCTTTCGCTTTATAATTACAGCATTAATGAAGTTAAAGCTCCCCAAATCACCCCAAACCCACGCTGAAACCTGTCACCACCTAAAACATCCCAAACCTCCCGAAATTACAACTTTATCCTCCATTTTCCCATTAGTTACATTGTCCTCACCAGTCCAGATTTCTCATGAACACTGGGTAAACGAGAGAATTGCACAATCCGTCAATAAAATAAACGTATTTTCAACTCCTGTCCAGATGACTCAAGTTGTCAGTAAAAACTGCCACCAGCGCTGCGCTTGCAGAAAAATGTCCATAAATGCATTATTGCGACTGGCAGATCGATGTCCATAATAAAAACAAATAGAGTTAACAAGTGCTGGCTCCTCCGAGTTCTGCCACGGCTGGGATGCGCTTCCAGCTCCCCTGACAACTTCTGGGAACGGGCAGCGCGGTGAGAGGCACCTGCTGACTGCTCCAGCACCACAGGCAGGGAGCATCCTGATGCAGCAAACCTCTCAAGTATTACAGGGGATATGAAAGCCTTCAGGATGGATTTAGAAGTTTCACACGTGCAGGATTTGGTGTGGGAACTGAGCCCCTCTTTGAAAGGCTGAACCACCTGCCCATCGTCGTGCTGGGAATTGCTCCCTGGGAGGGTGGGGAGGCCCTGGCACAGGGTGCCCAGAGAAGCTGGGGCTGCCCTGGATCCCTGGAAGTGTCCAAGGTTGGATGGGGCTTGGAGCAACCTGGAATAGTGGGAGGTGTCCCTGCCCACTGCAGGGGTGGAATGGGAGCAGCTTTAAGGTCCCTTCCAACCCAAACCATTCTCTGATACTGCTCTGTGAACTTTGAAATGAGAGACGTTAACAACTCACAAGCAGAGAGGCTTTTCCTTTCAGAAATTAAGCGTAATTTAGGTCAGCTGTGTCCCAGGCAGAACAGCTGATTGCTCTGGAGGCTGCTGTTTAATTTTAAACACCCCAACACACCTGGCCCTCCAGTTTGTTCCCATGAAGCTCTTACAGCACCAACACCTGAACCACCACCCTGCAGCCACCACAGGTGAGGATGTCACCAGAGGTGGAGGACAAGGCTGACAGGGAATTAAGCACTGCCAGACCAGCCAGCACCCTGAGGGTTAATTCACAAGCATCAGCTGTTCTCATTCCTCTAAAACCTTAATTGTATAGGAAAAAACCCACTGTAAAAACAGCCATCCATGTCTTTTGACATGTTCTCCTTGGATTTCTGGCATTACTGCTTGTCCTAGGTGTTTCCCCTGTCACCAGTCAGTTTAACCAGAACTGCTCAGGTGCAGCCTTTCCACTTTCCCATAACAAACTCCCTGCTTTTCCTGCACAAGTCCTTAACTCAGCCATTCAGGGCAACCCCGGGAACTCCCCCAAAGGGCAGGAGCTTCTTCTCCAGGCTCTGATCCCCTCAGTGATGCCATTAACTGATCCTCTACATACGTGAAGCATTAAACGGTGGTGACAAGTTAATTACAGAGTTATCAAGAGGTAAAGCAGCCACGGTAACACAAAGTTGCACTCTTAACTACGACAGTTTCCTACAGAGCTTCTGTTCAGTTGCTGGAGTAATTGGTGTAATTAACTTGTCATGGGCCAGAATGCAGATAGGAATTGCTAAAGCCACCTCACAAGCTCATACAGCCACATCTTTTTCCTGCTGAAACTTAAAAGCTTTTGGTAGAACTGTCCATATCTGGGACATTTCCGTTTGAAACAAACCAAACAAAACTTTCACTAGGACAAATTATGCTACAGACTGGCAACATACACAAGAAAATGATGTTTTTAGAAGTTTCCCGCATTGAATGGGTGGGTTTTGCCCCAGAAAGAATAAGCCCACATCCCCAATTTTAGTCCCCAGTGCAGCAGGGACACAGGCAGTGCTTGGAAGCCAAAACCTTCAGCAGGTTCACAAAGGAACTCTGTCGCTCTAACAGACCCCTGCAGATGATGACTTCGTGCAGGGTGAACACAAGCCTGGACACAAAAGGTAGTTGAGAAACGACTGTCACAGTGTTTGCCCCAGCATATAAAATTGAGATTTTTCAAAGTGAAACACTGCAGAGACTGGACCTCACCATTCACTAAGAGTTCCACTCTGCAAAAATAAGATACACACCACCAAAAATAAGGTTTATTTGGCAGGGGCAACCAAATTAAGTAGTTATTTACATTTACTGTGCTTTAAAAGCTGCATGCAGTTACATTATTATAATTATTTTAAAACACCTGCAAAGCTTGGCTTTTATATCAGCGGTGGAAAAGATACTTTAACCTTAATATTAATTAGCTATGTATTACAGAGCGGGCCGGGCAGGGAGGGACCACAGCGGGTCACCCGGTCCCACCTCCCTGCTGCAGCACGGCCATCCCCGAGCACGTGGCATAGGACGGTGCTCGGATACTTCTGGAATATTCCCAGAGAGGGAGAGACTCCACGACCGCTCTCTGGGCAAGCTTTTGGGCCATTATCTCGGTGCAGTTTCGTGCTAACCCGCCCGGAGCACATCCAGCAGCGCTGCCACCCGCCCACCCCCGCACCCACAGCCGCGCACGGGGCTCAGGAGCGCGCCCGGGAACGTCCCCGGGGAGGGAACTCCGGCCCTTCCCGGAGCGATTATCACTGCTGGAACACCTAGGAAACCTGCTGTGACCCTAGGCCGCTGCCATCCATCCCCCCTCCCCAGCAGCACCCCAAGGAAAACCAACACGTTTCCGGAGGCCGGGCTCCCCCGCAGCCCCGGACCCGCCGGGTTCGCGGGCTCCGGCGCAGGGGGGGCTGAGCATCCCCCGGTGCCCGCGCTGGGCCCGCTCCCCCCGCGGCCGTGCCCGCCTGCCCACCCCCCGGGACTCTCCCTGCCTCTCCCTGTTAGTCCTGGCGGGCTCTGGCTGTCCCTGGAGCTCTGTGGCTGTCCCTGGGTGTCCCTGGGTGTCCGGGTCCCCGCGCACCTGCCCGCGCCCAGCGCTGGCCGCGGCCGCTCCGCACAGGCCGCGCTGCCGGGGCGGGG
>VZTH01010372.1:0-16922 GCA_013397815.1 Aleadryas rufinucha
CGGTGTGCCCGAGGGGTGAGCTCTGCCGTGGGGGTGTACCCCGGTATTCCTGCTGTGTCCTCGTAGCCCCGTTTTGTGCGTTGAACGGCCGCGGAGCGAGTAACGGGCCCGCGCGGAGCCGCTCCGCGCCTCGCGGTTTGTGACGTTATTGCTCAGATCGAGCCCCAGAGAGGCCCTGATCGAGAGGGGACGGCCTCAGGCTGCGCCAGGGGAGGCTCAGGTGGGACATCAGCAGGAATTTCCCCATGGAAAGGGTGCTCAGGCCTTGGAACTGCCCAGGGAGGTTTGGAGTGCCCATCCCTGGGGGTGCCCAAGGAATTCCTGGAGGTGGCACTCAGAGCTCTGGGCTGGGGACAAGGTGGGCATCGGGCACAGCTGGGACTCGATGGGCTGGGAGAGCTTTTCCAAAGTAAAGGATTCCGTGATTCAAACCTAATCCTGGCACAGCCGCGCTGGGCCCCGGGCAGCGCCGGCCCTGGCCCCGGTGGTTCCAGCAGCGCCTTATCGGGGGTGTGAGTGGAGCGTTCTGAGCAGAGCTCAGATAAGGCTCCGCATTCCTGTCCGTGCCCCTCTGCAGTTTCCCTGTTTGTTTTCCATGAGTTCATTCACGTTTATGAGCGGCACTTTTGTGTACAGCAGTTTTTGCTGGTAACAGGCTGAATAATACATGTTGGCATCAATTATTTAATACCGGTGTGTGTGTAGCTGTCTGATACTCTGATTCAGTTATTTAGCCTGTGTGGTATAACAACCCCCGGAATTGAGGTGAAAACCCCCGGAATTGAGGTGAAAACCCCGGAATTGAGGTGAAAAGCCCCAGAATTAAGGTGAAAACCCCGGAATTAAGTTTCTCTGGCGTGCCCCAGCCTCATGCCCACCCCTGGAGTTCGGTGGCCTAGGCATGGCCTGTTGCATTGGCTGGTTTAAACCATGGATTGGTGTCGGATTTTGGGATATGCCAGGGACAAGATTGGAAGGCCTGTGGCTGGAGCAGCTGTCAGACTTGGTTTCAGTTTGAAGCCTCGTGTGCAGCTCAGACCTTGTGTGCTGATCCGTACTGCTTCTCCCTCATCCTTTTCTCCCTCCTGATCTGAAGACAGCTGGATTTGGAGGGCTGGTTTTTGAAGATGGAAAATGCCTTCTGGATCAGCTAGAGGGAGAAAACATCTGTTAGACATCAGAACAAGTTTAGGTAGTAGAATACTGCGTTTCTAAAAATGATGGAATCCATGGAAACATTAAGGCTGCTCATTAAGTCCAACCATTCTCCTCCACAGCCAAGGCAACCACTGCCCCATGTCCCCAAGTGCCACATCCACGTGGCTTTAAATCCCTCCTGCCCTGGGCAGCTGTGCCAAGAGTGGAAAACCCTTTTGGAAAAGAAATTTCCAAAGTATCCATCGTGAACCTCCCCTGGTGCAACTTGAGGCTGTCTCCTCCCATCCCATCACGAGTTACCTCGGGTACTGGTTACCTCAAATTTTATTGCTGTAAATGCTGCTGGGGCTGCTGTTTGTGTCACTCCCTCATCTTACCCCTCGACTTTAGAACCTGCACGAGGTACCCTCTGAGGTGCAGCAGCCTTTGAATGATCCAGATCTCTGCCTGGTGCACTGGTAAAGGCACAGCAATACTCTTTGATGCTTAATGTATTACTTAATGTTATAAATGATGTTTTTTCTCAAAATCGTAGAATCACAGAATGCTTTGGGTTGGAAGAGACTTTAAAACCCATCCAGTGCCACCTCCTGCCATGGGCAGGGACACCTTCCAGTGTCTCAGGCTGCTCCTAGCCCATGGCTGCCAGATGATGGAGAGCAGAAATACATTTAAAAAGCAGCTTCTAGAAAACTTGCAGGGTAGACCACATGGACTCTTTAGCGTTGTGCCGGAGTTCCTTGGCTTGGTGAACTCCTGGGAAAACATGAACTGCTATCCCCGGAGCTGAAGCTGCTGAAGATAAGGGAGAGAGATTTTTCCTTTCTGGCAAGAACTTCTCCCAGTATGTACTGGTGTCTTACCCATGTCCTTGTCAAAGTGAAAGCAGAGGTCTGGGTGCTATCCCTTCAGGCTTTCAGTGTGAAAGAACTCTGGAGAGTTCTAGGATGGGGACTTCTTCCTTTTTGAAATCCCAAATGCATTTACCTGCTCCGAGGAGAACGGAAGGAACCAGGAGTGGCAGTGCAGTGTGTGAGGATGACAGTCCAACACTGTCCTTCATCCCAGCTGCACTCCCAGCTGGGAGCTGTTGTACCCTGCAGGGTGCTGTTCCCTGGGATCCCTGAGCTGCGAGGGGCATGGAGAAGGCTCGGCTCAGTGCCCCTGCTCCGGCTCCAGGAGGGAAGGCCGGGATCAGCCGAGGCAGGGTGGCATGCAGCCAGGTCAGGCTGGCCTGGCGCTGGCACAGCAGGGCAGGGCCAGGCTGTGGCTCTTGGCAGGGACATCAAAGGAACAGTGGGAGGAAGCAGGAGTCTGTCCCAAGGGGCAGGAGGAAGCGCCTGGCACTGGGTGTGGGTGGGAGTGAGGGGCTGTGGGTTAGGGGCAGCCAGAGCATTTCTGTGGCCCTCTGGTGCTCCTTGGTTTATTTGGACATCACTAATGAGGACTGAGTTGGTGCTGACAGTAATTTTTGTCTTTGATTTAGCCTGGCGTTGAGGGCACCTTTTAACAGCTGTTCATTTCACCAAGAAGTTACTGACTTGTACTAAGTAGGAGAATTGAATGAATTGAGGGACATGGATTAGTGGTGGCCGTGGCACTGCTGGAGTAACTTGGACCTGATGGTCTCAGACAGCTTTTCCAGCCTGAATGTTTCTATGGTATTTGAGCATAATTCTTTATTTGAAATAAACTTCCACTGGACTCCTACAGGAAAACTGTAATGTTTCACTTTTAGACCTCGATAGCTCCCTGTGATAGTTTTTTAGCAACCCACAATGATTTCTATGTGCAGATGTGAAAATCTGTGACTGCTGTTGATATTTTTTATTGTTGAACAAGGCTGATGCGTGAGGCAGGTGTAATCAGGGTTGTGGTGAAATACAGGCATGCCTGAAGCACCTGGGACACTCTGAGCTGCTGATTCACACCCAAGCTCTGCTTGAATCTTGCTCCAGGAGTACTGAATCCTTCTGTTCCCACAGGATCCAGTCCCACAGCAGTGCCATGGAGAACTCGGAGAGCACGGAGGAGGAGCAGCCGACTGTGGGCAATGAGAGCGCGGAGCCCGGCGCCGAGAGCGCGGCCGAGGAGCAGCACATGGACTTCAGCACCGAGATCATGAGTGTCACCGAGATGGAGCAGTCCCCGGACAGCTCCCCGGACCTCAACGAGGACAACACGCAGGAGAGCGAAATTCCAAACATTGAGAGTTTACAGACCACAGATATCGAGGCTGGCTTCCCTCTGGATTTTGACAAGTTTTGGAAAGTAGTGGAGGACAATCCGCAGGATTTCACAGGATGGGTTTATCTACTGCAGTATGTAGAGCAGGAGGTTAGTACTTGGCCCCTTCTCCTCAGTCTCCCAGAAATAAATAAACAAAGAACTAAAACAAGACGTGGGGTTCCAGTGGCAAAGGTAGAATGGACATGAGGCTGTCACAGATGCTGATTTAAGGCAGTTCTCCTTGCCACTGTTGTTGTTTAATCATAAAATGCCAGGATGGTTTGGATTGGAAGTGACCTTAAAGCTCATCCAGTTCCACCCCCCTGCCNCATTTAATCATAAAATGCCAGCTTGGGTTGGAAGTGACCTTAAAGCTCATCCAGTTCCACCCCCCTGCCACGTGCAGGGACACCTTCCATGAGCCCAGGTCGCTCAAGGTCAAAATAACACCAGGCATTTCTAACACACTGTTAATAATTGTCCGTAAAATAACCTGGAGTTGTTCCTACAGAAAGAACTGATTGTGCTCACTGTGTGTTTCCCACAGAACCACTTGCCAGCAGCCAGGAAAGCCTTTGACAGGTTTTTCTCACACTACCCCTACTGCTATGGGTACTGGAAGAAGTACGCGGACCTGGAGAAGCGCCATGACAACGTCAAGCAGTCAGACGAGGTACGTAGGGCCCGGGGCCAGCGCTGCCACCAGTCCCAAAGCCAACAATGACTGTCCCACTGCGAGTCATTGGGCTGCCAGTGCCTGCCCTGCACGGCCAGGGCTCGAGGGACGTGTTTGCACGTGTCCCAGCTGTGGCATTTGGAGCTAATGTTCTCTCTCTTTGTTGGCAGGTGCGTTAAACCTCTACAGTTTGTCAAGCTTTGCAGTGCAAGCCTCTGTATTACACTGCAGCTTAACAAGTAGGGCAGGGCTTTTCTGTCACTTCCATTTGTTACTCATTTTCAAAACAATATAGTTGGTTTGCTGGTCACAATTGCTCCATCTTATTGCATTTTTGGTCAGACGCTGTCAATGATGCTCTAATGGGTCTGTGCCCTATGGTCTGTACCCCAAAGCCTGCCCACACAACCTGGTCAGAATGCAGGGACCGCTGCGCTTTGAAGATCAAGACTCTGCACGTGGAGATCAGAACATTGCCATGTTCTAT
Source organism: Aleadryas rufinucha (assembly GCA_013397815.1). NCBI lineage: Eukaryota > Metazoa > Chordata > Aves > Passeriformes > Aleadryas > Aleadryas rufinucha. Next base: position 4,551 of record VZTH01010372.1, read on the forward strand.
CCAACCTCCACCCGAATGGTAATGGTAGATTATTTAAACAAAATTCCAGTAATTAGTATTTCTAAGGTTCACCGGATAACACAGTGTTGCCTCTCTCTTAGGACCCCATTAAGGATTTGAAGTACAGTTCATGTTCTCTTCATAGGTCTATCGCCGAGGGCTTCAGGCAATTCCTCTTAGTGTTGATCTTTGGATCCATTATATAAACTTCCTAAAGGAGACCTTGGACCCTGCTGATCCCGAAACTAACAGTACCATCCGAGGGTGAGTTGGGAGCAGCCTGACATCCATGCACACCTCTGGGGTCAGGTTATTGTGTTTTGAAGGTAAGGGACAGATGAATAGCAGCCTGGTGTCCCTTTAAGGACTTCTAAGAGATGATGGAGCCAAATTCCATAAGAAGAGGGAGACAGTACAGTGTGGTACAAATGGCAGAAGTTGTGGCTTGAGAGCTTCAGACTGCATGTTAAGAAATGCTTAGTGCAGCATTGGGAATCTTGGAATTTAATTGCTTGAGGTTTCCAAGGTATGGGTAGGATGTGTCTGCTCGCTGTGGCTGGCAGTGGGCCTGGTCAAAGGGTTGGACTAGAGTTTGAGCAGAAAGCTTAATTGAACTGGAACTGAATCTGAATCAAGCTGCAGAATTGCCCCACAGCTTTTGGGTGTTACACTGCTGCACTGGTGAGTTTGGAGTCTGTACAAGACAAAAGTGGTAAAGGTTGTGTATTTTCCTAATATCTTGTGTTCTGCAAGTGGCTTTTGTTGTTGCCTTTATTTGTTCTGTTGTGGTAGTGCAGGAAGAAAATGAGTGTGAGCTTTCTGAATCTCTAGACACCTTGCTGCAGATATCTAGAAAACACTTTGAAGAATGTAAATAATTAATATAAGTGTAGTTTCAAATAAATGAGGGTGCTCATAACCTTTAATAAGAGCCAGGACTTCCCTTCCTTGTTCTGTCCCGGCATCCAGAAACCAGTGTGAAACAATTTCCTTTTCCAGAGCCTATGAACATGCAGTGCTGGCTGCTGGGACAGATTTCCGTTCTGACAGACTCTGGGAAATGTATATAAACTGGGAAAATGACCAGGGAAACCTAAGGGAAGTTACATCCATCTATGACCGAATCCTGGGAATCCCAACGCAGCTCTACAGCCATCACTTCCAGAGGTAAAGGGAAAAAGGGGACTTAATGCCATGTGGAGGGTGGAAATAGCACAAGAACTTGAAACAGTTTTATGAAGTTATTATATACTCAGGAAGTCAGACTGATTGTTTTAAAGGACTGATGCACATTTGAGGAATTTGGTTTTAGCTAAGTTCAGAGGTTTTGTTGTGGAATAAGGACAGGCCTTGGAAGTGTGGGGAAGAAGAGAGGATGTCGTTGAGAAATCAGAATGAGCAGTTTTGAATGTTAATTCTGGTGCAGTGCCCACGTGTGGTGAAGCACCAATTTAACTGACTAAAGAGGAATCTTGGTTAAGTTTTAGGCAGTGGAATTCTGCGTTGGTAGGGAGAGGTGAGCAGCAACCTCAGTTAAATTGCACAGTCTGCCCCATAACTTCTACAGATCTGCTGGTGTGGGAGAGAAAGTATTTCCTTTATAACTGGTTTTGTCCTTTGCCATCTCTTTTCCACGGCAAGGGTTCTGTCAGCCTGCCATGCTGCCGTTTCCCTTTGACACGTGGCCCTTGTGAGGGTGATGGGTGCAGGCAGCGCTCTCGGTGTCACTCGGGAGCGGTGAAGCAAAGCAGAACCCCCTGGGATTTACAGCTGTGCCCTGTTGGGCAGCAGTGCAGCGTGAAACAAGCCCTTTGCAGTGCCTGCTTTGTGGCTCTTGTTCAGGTTTAAAGAGCACATCCAGAACAACCTGCCCCGAGACTTCCTGACCACCGAGCAGTTTGTGCAGCTGCGCCGGGAGCTGGCGGCCGCCAGCGGCCACAGCGGCGAGGACGGGGACGAGCTGCCCTGCGGCACCGAGGACATCACTGACCCCGCCAAGGTACCTGCAGGGGGTGGGCATGGGCACCCTGTCCTTCCCTGGGGCTGGGTTAGGGCTTCCACTGCATCACCTCAGTCTGCTGTAGCTGGGCTGTGCCCAGGGAGCTCCTGCACATCAGTGCCCTGCATCATTGAGGGCATCACTGACCCCGCCAGGGTACCTGCTCAGGGGGGGCACAGGCACTTCTGTCCTTCCCTGGGGCTGGAGCAGGGGTTTCACTGCAGCCACTTTGGCTGTGCCCAGAAATCAGAAATCTCCTGCACATCAGTGACCTGCATCATTGAGGGCATCACTGACCCCGCCAAGGTACCTGCTCAGGGTGGGCATGGGCACTTCTGTCCTTCCCTGGGGCTGGAGCAGGGGTTCCACTGCAGCCACTTTGGCTGTGCCCAGAAATCAGAAATCTCCTGCACATCAGTGCCCTGCAGCACTGACCCCACCAAGGTTGGGGCAAGGAATAGGCACGGGCACCTCTGCCCTTCCCTGGGCTGGGGCAGGGGTTCCACTGCAGCCACTTTGGCTGTGCCCAGAGAGCTCCTGCACATCACTGCCCTCTGGCTCGTGTGGTAACAGGACAGCCCCTTCCAGTGCTGGCAGAGCTGTTAAAGAAATCAGAAACTGAAAGAAGCGATGTGCAGAACCTTAGGAACAAACAGTGGTTATTCCAGATCAGCAGTTTGGGATCTGTGGTCTAAAAAAGCTCCTCATCAGCAGTGGCCTGGGCAGGTTCAGACTCTTACAGGCCTGGGAAAGCCTGGAGCTGTCCAAAGGAATTGCTGATGGTGAAAACACAGACACACTGAAACTGGGGCTGACTTGGATCCAAATCCATCCTTAATCTCAAATCAGCTTTAGCAGAAGATAAAAACCAGTTCAGCTGCGTGTGCCAAGGGCCAAGGCTCCATCAGGCAGTGTCCCAGCCCTTCCCTGGCTGCTCAGGGAGAATCCGTGCACCTCAGTGGCACAGGAAACAGTTACAAAGGTGATACTGTGTCTGCCTGCGTTACATTTGTTAAAATTCTGTTGTAGCTGATCACTGAGATAGAGAACATGAGGCACAGAATCATTGAGATCCATCAGGAGATATTTAACCACAACGAGCATGAAGTCAGTAAGAGGTGGACGTTTGAGGAAGCGGTAAGTGGGGTCTGTGGGAGGCAACACGAGCACGTGGTTTGGAAACAGGACTGGGAGCTGGGAATTGTGTGACACAGCCTTAACTTAAACTCTTGGGGGGTTTGAACAGAGACTCAGAGTTGGAACAGTTTCACTTCTCTGCCGTTTTTCTTGTGAAGAGGCACCTGGCACCTGGTGATGTAAAGGTCTCTGAGCAGTGTTTGGAGAGAGGCAAGGTGCTGTAATGTTTGCTAAGCCAGTGAGTCCTGAGAGTTAGTGCTGCCTCGTGCATCTGGGGTGGTGCAAAGGCATGAGGGGATGGAGGGGATTCCCTTTGAAAGGTAAGCCTGTGCTCAAAGGAGAAGGAAATTCCCGTGGTTTTGTATTTTAACATGACACACTTACTCATGTAACTTCTGTTTTGGACCTCCTGTGTATAACATATTAAAAGTAGTTAATTAAACTAATAATTTGATCACTGCAAATATACAGCTTTTGCTGTAGAATTAAGTTGGATTACATTTGAAAAAATAATTGGAGGTTTTCATCCTCAGTCTTTATAATTTTCTTCCTGACAAACATTTAAATTTACTTCTTATTTTAAAGAGTCTGTTTTGTCACCCAGCTGGGACAGAGTTTCAGAGACTCTTTAATGGGTTGGGTGATTTATTGCACTGGGTTGGACTGGGCCAGGTGCCTGGACAGCCCAGGAGCTCACAAGCAGAGTGGGGAGCCATTGTCAGTGAGCTCTGTGCCAGTGACCCGTGGCAGGAGGGAGCAGAGCAGGCAGAGTGTCCCTGGTTCCTGCCCTATAAATCCATGGGACTTGGGAGAGCACTGGAACCGTGGGCATTGGGCAGGAAAGGGGTGGGGAGCTGTGTCCCCTTGCTCCTGGGCACAGTGTGCTCTTGTTCCAAGGGAGAGTGTCTGCTCTGGAGCACCACGGGGCTGGGGCTGGGAGGAGCTGCAGATGGAAAGTTCAGCTTGTGTTTATAAAGGACAATCCCACCCAGGCTTTGGGGATTGCTTCGAGCTGTTTTTAGCAGGAATGGGACTCTGAGCTGGTCAAAATGGCCACAGTGTTGGGTTCCACACCAGAGATCAGTGAGGAGCATGAAGGGGGGGGATTGGCTTTAAATTGCAGGTGGCTTTGAAGAATTGGATTCTCCTTAATTACTGTAAGTTCTTCATCCATTTGTGTGGGTTTGGGTCTGAGAGGGAATTGCAGCACAGGAGAGACATAATCAAATGCAATTAAAGATGATGAGGAAGAGAAAAAGGATCTCTGGCAGAATGCCAGACAAAGCAATTTAAATTTAAACAGAGCAATGTTTAATTTTCTGTGCTGAGCTCTGTCCCACCCAGCCCCTCTTGCAGCCATCAATAACAACATGATGGTGTTAATTCATGGTTTTGTTATAACCAGCTTGATGTAAATATTTAATAGGAAGTCCAGCTCAGTGCTCTGTCTTTCCTTGTCATGATTCTCAACCAGATTCTGAGTTTAATTTGTGGGCTGAGTGTACCACAGTGAGCACTTTGCTTGTGTGGATGGATGTGGGCAGTGTCCAATGTGTCCATAATGTCACTGTCTCAGGGCTGCCTTGGCTCCTTCCCCAGCAGCTCTGCACTCCAAAAGCTTTCTAGGAAAGGAAGTTTGTAGCCTGGAATGTCACTGCAGATCCATAGCTGGGTAACCCTGGTTTGGGGAGATGAGGAGGTGTCACTGGAGCCCTGATCACTGAGATGGCAGTAATTGAATGTCGCTTGTGTGGCTGTTGATTGTTTGAACCCCCTCGGTGGTGTGTTTGTAATCACCAGTTGCATCCTGTGACTCTTGCAGATCAAGAGGCCTTACTTCCACGTAAAACCTCTGGAGAAAATTCAGCTGAAAAACTGGAAAGAGTACTTAGAGTTTGAGATAGAGAATGGCACTCACGAGCGAGTCGTGGTCCTCTTTGAGAGATGTGTCATTTCATGTGCCCTCTATGAGGACTTCTGGATCAAGGTAAGGGAGGCAGCTCACGGCTCTGCTGGTGCACACCTTGACCTGGTGACTAACCCTTGTACCCTGTGGAACGTTGTTCATCTATAACTATATCTGTTGCATTAGGAGATGGTCTGCTTGCAACCAGATTTGACTGCTGCATTTGCCAACTGCGTTGCCTCTCTACGTCCTTCCTTACAGAAACTAGTCTAGTGGTTCCATAAAGGTGCTGAATGGGTTTAAACAAAAGAATTTTATCGTTCTGGCATGTTCTTAGAGACAAATACAAGCTTTAACCTGGCTGGTCTCTGCTCTGTTTCCAACCCTAGTATGCCAAATACATGGAGAACCACAGCATCGAGGGCGTGAGGCACGTGTACAGCAGGGCCTGCACCATCCACCTGCCCAAGAAGCCCATGGTGCACATGCTGTGGGCAGCCTTCGAGGAGCAGCAGGGTAAGGGCAGCCCTGCCTGGGGTGGGGCTCTGCTGGGGGCCCCTCTGGGATCTGCCCTGTCCTAAAGCATCTCCCTGCTCTTGCAGGCAACATTGATGAAGCCAGAAGGATCCTGAAGACGTTTGAGGAGTGCATCCTGGGGCTGGCCATGATCCGCCTGCGCAGGGTGAGCCTGGAGCGCCGGCACGGCAACATGGAGGAGGCGGAGCAGCTGCTGGAAGACGCTGTCAGGAATGCCAAGTCCATCAGTGAAGCCTCCTTCTATGCCATCAAACTCGCCCGGCACCTCTTCAAAGTGCAGAAAAACCTGCCAAAGGCAAGAAAAGTGCTGTCAGAAGCCATAGAACTGGACAAAGTATGTGTTCCCTCTTGGCTGTCTTACCCAAAACTCAAACCACCCCTGGTGTCTTTCTCTCTTTGTGAAGCGTTTTGTAAAACGTGGCAACGGTGATGACAGGAGTTGTAACTGGATGTAATGTCCCATTACTGCATGGAGACAACAGTCCCTCTAAACTGATGTTGCCAGGGTCCCAGCTTGGAAATCTGGAAGTTTGCACTCTCTTTTCCCATCAGAAGCACGATGTGCTTGGCACCTTTATTTTAATTTTTTAGAATCTTAAATGTTCTTGGTGTGTTTGGTGTTACTGGTGTGGGCAGTACTTGGTGGTTTGGTGTCAGCACAGAAATACCTGGCACTCAGATGGTGCCAGCAAAGTGCAGCCCCTGGGTTTGTGGTGTTGGTCACTGCTGGTCTGTTTGTACAACAAACCAGCCCAGGGAGAAGGGAAAATGCCTCCATTGCCTGTGGTTGTGTGTATTTATGGGGTGAATTGTGGTGTGTAACAGTGAGAGTTAAATACCTGCTGGGAGGGTCAGGGGAGCACCTCCTAATGCCTGTTTTGCACAGGAAAACACCAAACTGTACCTGAACCTGCTGGAGATGGAGTACAGTGGTGACCTCAAGCAGAACGAGGAGAACATCCTGAGCTGCTTTGACAAGGCTGTCCATGGCGCCTTGTCCATCAAAATGAGGATCACGTTCTCACAGAGAAAAGTGGAATTCCTGGAAGATTTTGGGTCTGATGTGAACAAGTAAGATGTCCTGTGGGCAGTGGCCAAACTGGGGTCACTGGGAGAGTGCTGGAGCAGTTGGGAAGGGGTGGGGTCAGTGGCATCTCTAAAGTTGTTTCCTTTGTGCCATCGGCTCTTTGCTAAGGAACAGCTGCTTTTCTAAAGCAACCTCCTGCTGTTAAACAGGAATAGATTTTTACACAAGAATAGATTTTTAAATTGGAATCTCTTTTCAGATAATTGTCCCTTTTTATCTGAAGTGCCCAACACCTCACTGAGCAGAGCTTTGCAGCCTGCCAGGTTTTCCTGTGGTCTCCCCTTGCTAAGCCCTGTGAAGGGAGGTGCTCCTGAAGGGAAGGGGACGGGTCTGTGGCACAGGTGTCCTTTGAGGCTCTGTTCCCTGGAGCTGCTGTGTGTTTCCAAAACTGCACTGGTTGGAATTTTCAGTGTTCAGCACTATTTACAACTGGGCACTTATGTGGGAGAATACACCAGAAATGCAAGGTTTTAATTCAGAACTACAATACTTTTTGCCTCTTAATTGTCTGTTGTTTTTATTTACATTTTGCAGCTAAATAACCTGGAAGGATTAATGACAAGTCAGTTTTTCTGCTTTGTATGTTTTTAACAATAGCTGTTGTTAAATTCTGCTGCCTCTGCATGGCAGCCAGTCAGTGCAAGTTTGGGATCCGAGACAGATCAAACACAAGGAATTCTGCAGTTCCCCAATAATCCCAGAGCACAGAATGAGTACAAGGAGCTCTTTTCAGCCAGAGCACACTGACAGAAGCTGCAGGTTTTGTGAGCTGCTGCAGTTGAAGGGGTATTTCAATATTTGTGGGATTTTTAGCCAGCACTCTCCTGTGCTGCATTAACCATACTTGTTCTTCCTGCTGGATGGGCAAAGGCTGCAGGTGCTGCTTTTGGATTGGAATCATTTCCAGTGTTTAAATACTGATTCCCACATCTCTGTGCTGCTGTGAGTGGCATCACCAGCAGGCACTGAAGGAGCAGCTGAAGCACAAATCACTTCTAGAAAACTTCTTTACAGAGGAGCTTGATAAAAAGTGCCTCAAGTGCGAGGGAAGTTCAGCAGGTTGAGAACTGGAGCTGCTGTGAACAGAACTGAGTTGGCTTTCCCCTGTCTGTGGTGGGTCCCTGGTTAGAATTGATTCCATTGCAGCTTGCTGTGTGGTTACAGTTTCGAGCAGGCATTGCTGAGGTGTTTGAGGTGTTTGCAAGGCCTCACTGTCTGTGCTCTCCCCAGGCTCCTGGATGCCTACGACGAGCACCAGGCGCTGCTGAAGGAGCAGGAGACGCTGAAGCGGCGAGCAGAGAACGGGTACGGACTGGGCAGGGCTGGCACAGAGCTCTGGGGGCAGTGCAGGGAGCAGCCTCGCCCTGGGGGGTTCTTTAGCCTGTGAATGTGTTACAGGTATTTGTCAGCTTTGAACCTACTGATGTGAGAATGGAATCACGTTATTTTAGTCGTTTAAAGTGGGTGCTAAATGGAGCTGTGCTGCTCTTACAGAGCCATAGAATGGTTCACATGGGAAGGGACCTTAAAGCCCATCCAGTGCCACCCCCTGCCGTGGGCAGGGACACCTTCCATAGACCAGGCTGCTCAGAGCTCCATCCATCCTGGCCTGGGACGCTTCCAGGCATGGAAACATTTTTGCAAAATAACTTGTTGAATTGTTGAGTTGTTGAGTTGAGCCAAAATACCTCAGTCTCTACGCAGGAACGTGCCTTTGCTGTCTCAGTTTGGGCAGCAGCTTTAAACCCAGCCAGTTCTGAAGCACAACACAAACCGTCCTTCCCTAACCCCAGTTCCCTCACCCCGCTGAGCACAGTGTAACCTGACCCAGCATTCCCCACACGAGGACATGCCCAGCATTCCTCCAGGGTGCTAGTGCCAGGCTCTGTTCCCTTGCAGCTCGGAGGAGCCGGACGAGAAGAAGCTGCTGACGGAGGACCCGAGCCTGGCGTCGGCGCAGCTCATGGACGGGGACATGCAGGTCAACCAGGCCGCCTACAACTACAACGCCTGGTACCAGGTACGGGGCTGGGCTGGGGCCATGCAGCTCCTGGAAGGGAAAACTCAGCTCCTGTGGGCTGTTGATCCCTCCTGGGCCTGCTGCACAAGTGTAAAATGTTCCTGTGTGGAGCGAGGAGCAGTTTGGTGGCTGTCCCGTCACACAGGGAGGGGACAGGGCAGGGCAGCAGGGCTGTTGTGTGGGGAAATGTTTTGCCCAGACTGGCCTTGGGGTGCCCCTTTCCTGTGTGCCTGGGCAGTGGCTGTCTCCAGGCAGTAATTCTGTAATGCCTTGGAATGGGTTCTGCTGGTACACAGCACAATCAGCAACATCAGCTTGTCCTCTGGGGCTCTTCCTGCAGGGCATTTTAGCTTGGGATTGAATTGTGGAGGGTGGAAAAGCCCTCTAAGACCATCCAGTCCAGCTGTTCCCCCAGCACTGCCAAGGCCACCACTGAGCCATGTCCCTACTGCCACATCCACGTGTTTTTTAAATCCCTGGAAGTTTTGACGTGGTTTAATGAAAAGTGTTGTTTAGGCTGTGCAGAACCCCCAGAGCTGGAAGAACAGTGCTACAACTGGGGCACAACCCGTGCGTAGCCCTGGTTTGGGATTGCCTGCAGCCAGGTCGGGAATTCTTTCCAAAGTCAGGCAGTGGGAGGAGTCTCATCCAGCACAGACAGTGCTAGGCCAGGAGAAATGCCCCGAGTTTCACACACAGCACTGCAGGAATGGCAGCCTTGAAGCTGTGCCAGGGCAGGCTCAGGCTGAGATCAGGGAAAGGTTCTTTCCCCAGAGGGTGCTGGGCACTGCCCAGGCTCAGGCTGAGATCAGGGAAAGGTTCTTCCCCCAGAGGGTGCTGGGCACTGCCCAGGCTCCCCAGGGAATGGGCACGGCCCCGAGGCTGCCAGAGCTCCAGGAGCGTTTGGGCAGCGCTGCCAGGGATGCCCAGGGTGGGATTTTGGGGTGTCTGTGCAGGGACAGGGGCTGGACTCTGATCCCTGAGGGTCCCTCCCAGCTCAGGGTATTTAGATTCTGTGATTTGGTGACTCGGATCTGTCCCATGGCTGCACGGTGCCTCCTCCCTGCCTGCCCTCCCTGCCCTCCCCAGGGTTTTCCAGAGGGAGTGGCACCGATGTCCTGCATTCCCAGGGGTGCTGTGGGGGCACAGTGGGGCTGGGGGAGCTGTGTGGGGTGGGCTGTGCCCCCCCAGGGGCTCCCTGTGGGGCTGGGACACCCTGGCTGACGCCGCTGCCGTGTTTGGTTCCAGTACAACTACCAGAACGCCTGGAATTACGGACAGTATTACCACACAACTTGATCCCCGGAGGGAGTGGAGTTCACTGTGCTGCAGTTTCAACAAAGATGGAATAAAAAAAATATATATTTTTCTAATTTTGGGCTGTGAAAGAACTGTTGTGCCACCTGCTTTTGGTCCTCTGCATGTGAAGCGAGCTGCTGCTCACGGGGTATGTGTGAAGCAAGATTCGTGTGCCGGTAACTGATAAATGGTCTCTGTACAATTCTCATTTACCATAAATGAATTTTTTAATTCCCTGCACTAATTTATGGAGTATCAGAAGAATCTCGTCGGTCTCATGATTCCATAATTGAGAGGGTGAAGAAGCTGTGGGGGTTTGGGTTGGTTTTGCCCCAGAGCTGCTCTGCTGCCCGGCCCTGGCCCTGGGGCTGGAGCCAAGGCTTGTCCTGCTCCCAGCCCAGGAGTCAGGGAGCTGTTCCAGGCCCGGCTGTGTTGGGATCGGGGCCTTGGCAGAGCTGCCCCACGGGTTCTGTAGTGTGGGAGGGAGCAGGGATTAAACCACCTTCGTTCTTTTTTAAAAGCACAAACTGTGTTTGGGATGAGTTTTGTATTTAGAGTTTTTCATGTACACGGTGTGAGCAAAACTTTTTTCATTTTGATCAAAGTGATCATTCCCATTTTTGTAATAAAAGCGAGGAATTCAGTAGCGCTCTGAGCTTTCTTGGACTGCCTCATTCGAGCCAGGAGGGAGGACAGAATGGCCGAGTTCAGCCCTGGTGGTGGTCACAGGAGGGGCTGTGGCACAGGGACACCTCGGGAGCACCCGTGGGACACCCGGATCTCCGCTCACAGAGCTGCTGGCACAGGGGCCCTGGAGTGGGAATGCTGCGGGATCGGGATGCTCAGGAGGGAAGGAGCCTGGGCTGGTGCGGGGCCCTGCTGCTCCGGCGGCTCTGCAGTGCCCCGGCAGAGGAGCAGGGGGAGCACAGACACAAAGAAGGGAGGCGCTGGCAGGTACAAACTCGGTTTAGTGGGGCAGGGACAACACTCAGCACTCATCTCCAGAAAGGCACCGCTGTAACCGGAGCCAGGAGTTACAGCAACGCCAGCGGGAAGCTCTCTCTGGCAGGAATTATTCCCAGCAGCACAGGGAACTCTTCATTCAATATCCACCAGCTCCACTTCAAAGAACAGTTTTGCGTTCGGTGGGATCCTGTTGGCAAATGTTAAGGAAGCTGAAAGGAAACAGCCCCTGCAGTGACCCCTCCCTGGGCAGGGAGCCACAGCTGCTCCCTGGCCTCTCCTGTGTCCCTGGGATGTCCCTGGGGTGTCCCTGGGGTGTCCCTGACCTGGCTGGACACCCCGGATCCAGCAGGGAGCCACAGCTGCTCCCCAGCCTTTCCTGTGTCCCTGGGGTGTCCCTGACCAGGCTGGACACCCCGGATCCAGCAGGGAGCCACAGCTGCTCCCCAGCCTCTCCTGTGTCCCTGGGATGTCCCTGGGGTGTCCCTGACCCGGCTGGACACCCCGGATCCAGCAGAGAGCCACAGCTGCTCCCCAGCCTCTCGTGTGTCCCTGGGGTGTCCCTGGGGTGTCCCTGACCCGGCTGGACACCCCGGATCCAGCAGGGAGCCACAGCTGCTGGAGGCACAGGGCCAGCTCCATGGATACCCTGCAGGAACACTCCCTGCTCCTCGTTCCCCCGAGCTGCCCAAGCCTTGTCTGCAGCTTTGGGGCAGTGGCTGGGGAGGAGGTTACACTGTCCCACTGTCACAGGGCAGAAGTGTCCAGGCAGCCCCTCAGATTACGGGATTCCAGCACAGAACAATCCCTTCCCCTCCTCCAGAAGTGTTGGAAAAAAGAAACAGGGCTGCATCAAACACTGCAGGATCACTCCTCCACCCCCTGCTTCAGCTGTATCCCAGAACCAAATGTAACTGTCCCTACAGCTGCAGCAGGTGACTCCCCTCCTGTCCCCCTACACTGGCCAGGATCCCCATCAGTCACAAGCACTTAGGAGCCGCTGGAATGAAAATGCAGCTGGAAAACAGCAGCAGGCTCCCCCTCCATGAGATTTTTCCAAAAGAAAAGGGCAACTGCACCCCCAGGAAGTGCCCTGGATGCCCTGAGTGGGAATATCCTGAGCCTGCTGTAACAGGTGAACCCCCCACTGTATCCCTGTCCATGAAGCGCCTCATTGCCCCCAGCATTCCCAGGTTCCCTGAGGAGTCGGAGCTCATGGAAGGATACTTGGCATCGGGCTGCCCCTTCTTGCCGTAGGCCCACTCGGGCTCGATCTCCAGCTGGGCCTTCTCTCCTTTGCTCATGGTCAGCAGGGCCTCGTCCCACTGCAAGGACAGAGGGCAGCTCCAGCCAGGGCTGGCACAGGCAGCAGCCTCGCAGGGACAGCGGCCACTGCCCTTCCCAGCTTTTCCTGTGGCTCCAGG
>VZTH01010378.1:0-84601 GCA_013397815.1 Aleadryas rufinucha
TTGTCGTTTTTAGGCATCAACAGCATGGACACGTCTAAACCACCTCTTCTCTGTTCTCTGTAAGCTCCTGCAAGGCACAGAGGTCTGCAGAGCCAGAGCCAGCCCATATGACCCGACGATCATCTGTCCAGGTTGCCAATCCAACACAGCCTGGGAACATGGACTGTGCATCCAGCAGAACCAGAGTTCTGCATGTCTCTGGTCACCTCCTTAAGGAGATGGTTGTGGCACTACCTATGTTTCTTATAAAGTTGTCAGATCAGTTACTCAGCACATGGAAAACCTGTGATCAAGGCTGCCATCAAATCCACAACCCCTTGCTCAGAGAGTGAGTGTATTAGCACGCTCTTCCAAGTGACAGAAGCACTGTCTGGCCCCTCTGGGGAAGACCCTTTGGAAAGCAATTCAACATATTGATTGGACCAAAATGGAACTGAAAGAATACATAACTCCATAGCCTACTACTTCAGATGTTAATTTACATTTAAGGAGTTCTTTGTCCAGTGAATGTATTGTAGAAGTACAGTCAAAGTTGTGGATAAAATTCCAGGAGCAGAAAACAGGACTCAAGGTTACCGTTGCCCAGATGTGCTTTATATCATCCTACAGAATCATTAAGCACAACCTGAAAAATATAACTTTCTTCTCTCCTAGGGGGGCCTTCAGACCAGAGGCACTTCTTCAGCCATAACATACTGATGTGATACTACCTGCTTCAGTGAGACCTGATGAAGAATGTTTGACTTCCTAACACTCAGCAGTTGGAATTCGTGAGAAACTGGACAAGCTCTGTTATTTGGATTTCTCCAAGTGAATTTATCCCTGATTCCTAGCTATCCACAAAAGTTTAGGTGGCAGAAATACTTCCACTTTCACAACTGAAGCTAAAAAAGTAACTGTTGCATCTAATAAACTAATATTTTACATACTATAAACTTGGATTTGGCAGGGGAAGCCTATGTAACACTCAAAAAAAAAAAAATCAAAATGCAATATTGAAAGCCCGAGAATTTAACACAACTTTTATAATGTATGGTCTCTTATTCTTCTTCTCCAGTATGACTTCTCTGAGTGAAAGATCTTCAGACTGTTGAGCATAATATCTTTTGTATCAAAGCAAGTTTTAAAACGTTATTCAAAATTGTTCTGCTGTCACAAAGGAACATTCTAGTCTTTACAATGCTCCCTTTAGAACAATCTCAGATAACTAACAGCGCAAAAAAATGTTGTTCGTTAAATTATCACCAAGAAGAGGTGGTGAATAGATTATAATTTTCTCCATTTCCATGAATTGGCCTACCTAATTCACTGGTTAAGCAGCACAGCGGATTGCAGAAGAAAAATAACCCGAATGAGCTCAAAAAATATATTTCTCTTTATCTGCTATAGGTCCATAAACTGCAGCTCACATAGATAAACCCTTTTCCATGTGGACTTCAAACTCTTATCTTCATGTTACAGTCTGTAGAGCCTAAACTGTGATTTAGTGAACAAAGTAGTAGAAAGATTGACCAGTTGTGATAAAACACAGAGAAAGATTAAGTCTTTATTGGAGAAAATGGTCCTGAGATTATTTGGGATACAAACTCATATGGGTATCTCTGTCCTCCAACTGACATTTGATAATATTTCAACCCTTTAATCTGTAGTACAGATTTTGCCTCTTGGCTAGCAAAGGCTGTGAAAGGCACTGGAAGACATTGACCTTTTGTGGATTATAGTGGAAACAAGCAGCTCTGCCTCTTGCTGTGCCATACAAAGATCATTGCTGGTTGGCTAATTTGGATCCACGAGGGCCCACGAAGCAAATTTTTGCAGTTGTTGTTTACTAGAAGATGAAGGATTAATTTTTTCCCTATAGGAAGGGAAGACAGAGCATACTTTATTTTTTTATTATGGGTTTTCTCCCAGCACAAAACTAGGTCAAGTTGATGGGCCTGTGATTAATAAAACATCCTGTGGGTTGCCTAGTTGAGTCTGGGTGCATTTCTCTGCATCCCTGCATCCTGTACACCAGGTCACCTGCTAGTAAGTTTTAGTGTATGCTTACTGAAAGGTCACAAAGGTCAGAAAAGTTTCTCTTCCTTCGCTTTCTTGCTCTTCCACGGTGATGATTCAGCACAAAAAGAGACTTACACTTCCATAAGTTCACTTTCTCTTTAAAATTATTTTAAAAATCAGCAGCTAGACCAATTTTTAGCTGTTGTGCAATACTGGTAAACTGAAATTATTAAACTGTCTTTTTACTCAAGATTTAAGCCAGCAAACAATAAATCCAGAGTTAACAGACCAGTTTTAGTCTTTACATTTGTACTTCCTGCTGTCTTTGAAAAGGAGTACTTCTCATTAATTAGAAATTATTGACATATACAGACTCGCAGATAAATTTACTTTAAGTAAGCCTTTACTTTGAACTTGATACTTGCCCTTGCTGACCAAAAGGATACAGTGCATATGTTCAAGAAGTTAAATAATTTAATGCACATGTACTCAGAATCTTAACACCTAAGTGTTGTAACAGGTGAATGACATTTGTAATCAAATATTAACAGATCTGAGCTACAGATTAAAGCTGTTTTAGCTGGTGTTATGCATCCAACTGTGTTTACAAGGGAAACTGAAATTTAATGGATTTGAAGAAAACCAATGTTTTATAATTGATTTTCTAAGTAACACAAAGGAAAAGGGATTATGGATGTTTTGCACTTCCAAAACTTTCATTCAATAAAACCTTCAATAACCTATGGTAACAGGACCGGCATTTGAATGAGCTCAAGGAAAATTTTTCCATTCCCTCCACTCCTCAGTGTTTCAGAAGTAACTGGTAACAAATAATTGCACATTTTATCTATGGATTCAAATAAGTAAGGAATCTTTTACAGTGAATTCAACCGAGAACACTAAAAACAGGGCATCTTATCTGAAATCATATTTACTAAAAGCTGGCCTGGCAGTTAAAACCACTGTGGAGTGAGATTTCTACTTTGATACTTCACCTAACACAATAATATGACCCTTTGAGCTCTGATCCTTGATCAATGGATTTTTACGAAGCAACTTTGAAAAAGAAAAAAGCAAATATTTTGTAACCTTGTTTTATCTTTTTTTTTTCATAATTTTTTTCTTTCTGTGTAATCTTTTTGCATGCATCAGTTCACTTTAGAAAACCTTCCTTTTGTAGTTTAAAGTGTTGTTATCTAGGTTTTTCATTTAACATGCAGTGTAAAATTCTTCTATATAATTTAACTCTTAGTTAAATTATTTTAAAGACTAACTTAAATAAAATCAATATTAAAAAATGAACTTATTCATATACACAAATGCCAACAGCACAATTATAATAAAAGTGATAGTCTGAAATATTTTGTGAATATTTGAGAATGGATATAGAAGCAGGAACATGTAAAGAAAATCAGAAAACCCATTTGTCATTTAGCTATTTAGGCAGGAATAACCATGAAATGACATAACTTACTTGGCAGTGATAGTGCTGGATGTCAGGAGGAGACAACCATGACTGGGAATCTGATTTTTGCTTTTCTGTAGAGAAACAGTTTCTAACCAAGGTGACAAGCTGGTGTGTTACTATCAGCACATTCCCAAAAATGTTTCACTATTAGACATATTTGAAGGCAGCTTGCATACACTGAAATTAAATATTCTCAAAGTATTTCAGATTAACTACTTTTTTGTTTGATTTTGTAAACTGCAGGTACAGTCTGCTCTTCTCACAGAAGTCTTAGTGATATTTCACTGCTAGGTGATTAGATCAGATAAAAGGCCTTTAGATATTTGAAATAATTTATGTCAAGAATGCTGTTTTAGACAAACAATTCTTCTACTTACAAGAATACATGTAATGAATGATCAACTCTGGGCATTTTGTGACCCAAGTGCACTATTTCAGATGAAAAAAAAATCTCACTGTTGTCACAAATATTTTATGAAGGTCCTGGATTTTCTGAATTACTCTCCACTTAAGAGTTTCAAGAAGCTCTCCGGAGGCAACAGCCCACTTTTAGGCTATTTTCCAGATTTTGCTGGTTTCCTTTACCTAGTATTTAGAAAGACTATGTCATCTTTCTGTCACTCCACCCACACCTCCAAGATCTCAACATATTATGTTTAAATTTATCTTTTTTAAACCTTGACTGTACCAACTTTTTTCTCTCTATTCAACACAATGCCACTGAAACAATTTTTGCAGATCCTCTATGCTCCACCATCTGATCCTGTGCTGGTTGCCCTTTTGTCCCTGCAAGCCTTCTCATTGCCTATTAAGTCCCTGTATCATTTAGTCCATCCAAGTCGTAACCGACCATTGTGATGGTCATCTCTAACATCACCACGCCAACATCCTTATAGTCTGCCCCTCAGCTTCTCTCATAGGAGAAATTTTATGATTTTTCTCATGATGTTTTTTTTTCTGCCTGAGAAGAGGTCCCTCAATAACATCCTTGACAGTTTCTCCTACTTAGCTCACCTACACACATCATAGAGATGAAGCTCTGTCATTTCCTATTCAGCAAGAAGATAGGGATGTTACATTGATCTCCTGTGGGAATGAAAGGGGCAGCTTAGAGCACAACTATGGAAAATGTGAGGAGAAAACTGCAACTCATTTCCTTCCCCCAGGGACTCTGTATCCACTTATGAAGGAACAGATCTCTTGCTCCTTTAACCGTCAAAAAGCAAGCGCTAAAACCCTCCTCATGCTGCCCCAAAGCAGCTGGTGAGGTGGTGGCCTTTAAACTGGAGCAATAATATCACAGCTCAGGCTGCATCTTAGGGAAGAGAGTAAGGCACCAGCAAGAAGGTGGGAAAAGACTTCTAGTGTGACAGAACAAAATAACTGGAGGAAGAGCAAAGCTGTTAATCTTAATTAGCTCACTTTCCATCAGTTTGTACTTCTGATTTTCTACTTGAATGTGTTCAGCTATATATGATAGAAGTTTCTGTTTTCCATAATCCAGAGACTTCAGCATACTAAGTAGACTGAGGGCATGCTCTCCTACATAATCGACGCACTTTCTCAGTCTATTCTTCTGGGCATTAATGTTTTACCCACTAGAGTTTAAACCTGTTGACAAAATGTGAAATAACCAGGAAACTGTGGGTGTTCCCCAACATACGCTAATATTTCTTACATGAATGGTAAGCAGTATTTGTAGGGAAATAAGCTATGATAGATGGGATTCTTGTTATAAAGAAGACAACCTATAAAAAGACAGAATTTGCAATGTACTGTAATAGGTACATTCAGTGTCATACAATAAACACATTTATAATGTTTCAAACATGAGCAATGAGGATTTCTAGCCAGGCTTTTGGCTACTCCTAATATTTGTAGGACTGGTACGATGTTGTTCATGCATTTGTATCATCCTGCATGAGCTGAAATCTGTGAGGTCCAAATTTGAAACAACCAGACACAAACAGCCCTTGCACGTACTGGAGCATCCAGGGAGCACAAGAGAAAGAGCTGCATTCTGTGTTGTGCACAAGCAGTCATGGAGGATTTGTTATGAGGACACAAGCCTTAGTTTACAATTTATGTAAGATAAAATTTAATTTTCTTTAAAATAATTGTATATATATGTTACTATTCCACCTTCCATTTGACATACAATTATCCCTCTGATGTGTGCTTTGCCCCAAAAAGGCATATACATGCAACTGTAATGCTACAGTGTCTGAAGAGATACATTAGCATTAATTAATAGGAAACACTACAGAAAGAACTACTGTTTATCTCCTCTCATTGTTATTCAGCTCAGTGCATAGTTACCTTGCAAAGGAGGTTTTAAATTCCTGTTTACAATGTTTAATTAGAATTTAGATTTGAAATAAAAAATTTAGTTACATAGAAAAAGTTCACAAAATAAACATTTTATCCATTGTATTAAAACTTAACTCTTGCTTGTGATTCTTCTGTGCTGTACTGATCTATGCTGAAATACCAATACTCACTGGCAGCACCAGAACACTGACAAGTCTAAGGAGAAAAATAGTGTACTTGCATTGGATGTGATGCTGAATAGAAAACAGTCCAGAAGAGAAACTTTAATACTAATGTTAGTCCACTAATTAAACAAACATTTGAAACCATTTATCCTTGTTACATTCAGTAAAAAATAATTGGAAAAAAAAAAGGGCATCACTTCAGAAGTTAGAAGTTTAATTAAGTGCTTAAAAATAAAGCAGTAGTATTTATTCTGGTACACATTTTACAAGAGTGGTGCAGTGCTAGAAAAGGTTCCAAATTTAAAAAGGCTACATTTTGTTCTTTGGCTTCATTTACATGACTTTATGTGAATATTATCACCAAGGGATGCTTTTCTTTCTAAAACAAGATTTCAACTTTTTCAATTAAAAGAACACAAAAGCCCTGTTCCCTGTGCTAGCTGTATTTTCAGGAATTACTGATTAATGCAGATGACAACAGACCCCCCCATTACCATTTAAACAACCAGCAGCTGTAAAAGAGAGGAAATCTACAGAGAAAAACTAGATGACGGTCACCAGAGGATGTATTTTTATCATTTAACCATCAGTTTCTGTTTCCCTGATGACACTAGAAAATATTTGAGGGGTAAAATGTAAAAAATCAAACTAGATATACTATTTGCATCTAAATTAATATGAGTTCCAGAGTGTGATAATTTCAAGAGCTCCGCAGCTGGAGGAAGGGATGCCCAGCACATCAATGATAACACCCAGCTCTGGACAGAGCACACAGCTCATGGAATCTGTGCTGGGGGCTGTGTCTCTCCAGTTGCCTGCCACAGGTAGCTTTAGAACCATGAGTACCTTTTTTCAATGCACCTCTAACTACTTCTTAGGTTTCAGTACGTGTCTGTTCCCAGAGCCAGCAGCCCTGGTCAGAGAGGCTCACGTGCTGGACCATGAAATCCCCGGAAGAGTTACTTACCACACAGCTAATTGCAGCAACAACAAAAGCAGAGAGGCAACATTTTATGCATAATCCATATGCAGCACAGCTAAAATTAATCCAGCAACAAAAAGTACAGATGGAAAGAGCCCAACTGTTGCTATTCTGATGCTGACAGCTTTCAGAATATCAGCGTTTTTTTAAAAATCATCCTGGCTCTTTTGAGTGGAAGACATTTTCAGGCACAATCTGAACCTGCTGCAATGTGATTAAGGTGGATAAACCATGTTTT
This sequence comes from Aleadryas rufinucha, assembly GCA_013397815.1. Classification (NCBI taxonomy): domain Eukaryota; kingdom Metazoa; phylum Chordata; class Aves; order Passeriformes; genus Aleadryas; species Aleadryas rufinucha. Next base: position 7,185 of record VZTH01010378.1, read on the forward strand.
TTCGGTGCAGAACACATTTCTGGCTTCCACCTGAGGAAGGTGCGCTATTAAGACTGCAAGTATGTAACATGCTACAGCTTTCATTTAGAAGGTAGAGGAACACTTCTGCTTCCAACTCAGTTTTTTCTAGTATAGATTAAAATGCTGGGAAATTTGATAGATACCAGGTGCTAGTTCTGCCCTGCTCTGTTCAGCCAGCCTTACTAACTGCTGTTTTGGGAAGCAAAACATAAGAATGGATGGCAGAGCCAGTGACACAGAATTACATGACTGTCCCTCTGTCTTAGATCCATGCAGGATACAGAAATTGTGGGTTGTCAGGCACCCACATCAAATTAACACGTTGCTTAGAGCATACAAATGTTTAATATATTAGAGCTTCTCTGCAAAGCTAGGATAGATCATGCAAAGAAGCACAACTGGAAAAAAACCCAGCCAGTCGCAAAGTAGTTGTACTCCTGGAAACAAGAGGCAAAAATAGAGAGAGTGGCTCATGGCAGAAAGGTTAGAGTACATTACAGAGGTAAGAGTAACTAACTTTGCACTAAATGCTTATTCCATAAGGAAAAAGTAGAGAATATACTTAAATTTAAAAAATATGACAAAGTTTACAATGGTCTACAAGTGCAAAGATTTCTCTTCTACACCCTTTTCCCGGAAGCTCATTCTGAAACCCAGGCCAAACACTCCAACACCCCAAGCCCCTCTCAGCCCAGCAGAGGACAGAGCAAACCACACCCTCCTTTCTGGCCAGCACAGTTCCAGATCATACTGGTGCAAAATAGCAGTGTCACCACCACCTATCAAGCACAGGAGCACAAGCAAGCTTTGCTCCTTGTATCCCCTCAATTCCTTTCCATAATCTAAGCATAAGAACTCACATGTGCTAAGCCTGACAGGAAGGAACAAGAGCTACCTTTTGCTCTTCTCCATGATTCCTTAAGATTACTCCTGCTTTTTCAAATATTTGAATTCAGAAATGTTGCTGTGATACCTCCTGGGTAATACAGCTGGGTGACTTCTGATCTTATCCTGACAGTGCCAAGTCTTTATGCACATTATGTTTCCATGCACGTGGCGAAGGAAGCAAGACACATCTGGGAATGCCTAGCTGAGCATTTGTCAGCTACGTGGGCCACAAAAACTCCTGAGACGCGAGCAAAGTAAAATACAGCTCCTACAAGGCATTACCTCAGCCCACTTCACTTGCAGAATCAGAGGAGCCTTTTGCATGAACAAGCAGCAGCAATTGTTGTGTAAAAAAAAAAAAAGGGAAGAAAAACCCCAGAAAAATACAGTTTGTCCAGCACTACGCAGAAAGGGCTGTCCACTTACTGGAGGGGCCCTGCCTGCCACATCGGAATCTACAGCAAGGGAGATGCAGGTCGTTTCTCTTTTGCTTGGAAAGTGCAGAGTAAGTTTCTGGTGTCTTTCAGGGTGGCTGCCATCCACTGTTGTGCTGTGGTGTGTTTGACCAAGAAATCCTGCACTTGAGAGGAGCTGAATCATTTGGACTGTACTTCATCTCCTTCATGCTTGGGAAATTCAGCTGAAGTCTAATTCCTTAAGCAAGCATAGTCCTTCTCAATATGCATATCCTAATCCCACCTCTATTTGCATATATATTGCTAGACTGAATAATTTGTTAACAGTAGCAACCAAAGTTAACATGAAAAGTCTGCAATTGAATAATTTGTTTTCCTTTTGTGCTTCTTTATTATGACTAGTACTAGTGTATAAATCGTGAATCACTATATGGCCTACAGATACCATGCACACCTACAGTGAGCCATATGTAGAGTNAATACCCAAAGCAAGTATTCTGTTCAAAATATGTGACCACTTCTTCAGATTGATATTAAAACGCTACATTTTTCTAGTTTAAGTTGCCTATTGAGTCTAAAACTTTAACCAAAAATTGCAGCATCTCCAAATCCCTTTAAAGGCTGTGACTACGAATGAGTACCAGCCGTCAAAAAACACAGATCCCATGCAAGACAGTTAAGAAATGCTATTATCTAAATCCTGATCTGTTGAATCTGAGAAGCTGGCATTAGAAACAAATTACTTTCAAAATAAGTTCTTTGGGAAAAAAAAATCAACAATCTACAATAAAACAACTTCTTTGTCTGAAAAATGAAGTCATACAAAAAAAAAAAAGGTGCTCTGATANAAAATACAGTTTGTCCAGCACTACGCAGAAAGGGCTGTCCACTTACTGGAGGTGCCCTGCCTGCCACATCGGAATCTACAGCAAGGGAGATGCAGGTCGTTTCTCTTTTGCTTGGAAAGTGCAGAGTAAGTTTCTGGTGTCTTTCAGGGTGGCTGCCATCCACTGTTGTGCTGTGGTGTGTTTGACCAAGAAATCCTGCACTTGAGAGGAGCTGAATCATTTGGACTGTACTTCATCTCCTTCATGCTTGGGAAATTCAGCTGAAGTCTAATTCCTTAAGCAAGCATAGTCCTTCTCAATATGCATATCCTAATCCCACCTCTATTTGCATATATATTGCTAGACTGAATAATTTGTTAACAGTAGCAACCAAAGTTAACATGAAAAGTCTGCAATTGAATAATTTGTTTTCCTTTTGTGCTTCTTTATTATGACTAGTACTAGTGTATAAATCGTGAATCACTATATGGCCTACAGATACCATGCACACCTACAGTGAGCCATATGTAGAGTTTGAACATATTTTTCACGGGCAACAGACTACTTATCTTAGAGACCTCTGCTCTCCACAGAAAGTCTGGCTCCAAATGTTGCTTGTAAATCACTGAACTTTCAAAACAAAGCTCATTTACAGCGATCTACACTATTATGTTAGAGATACTTCCGTAGTAAGAAGCTACATTCATATTTTTACACCCAGCAGAAGAATATTTTCTATCAAAATGATTTGTTTTACTATATTTTATTATCTGGGAATTATTCCAAGTGAATAAATGTTGAGGAGTTTAATTAATTTATCATTCTGCAATTAGTTTGATTTTTATAAAGATTTCTAAATCATCCCTAGAGAGATTTGCCCAAGCAATAGTAATTCAACTTTAATCTCAGGGCAAACCAAAATAACACACATTATCAGAATAAAACATCAATGGACAAAACAAGAGTTAGAAGCTTCAGGAATGTCTGGACAAAATATGAAAGCTTATTTAAGGGACCGTCCTCCTACTTTTGCAGATCTGCTCATCATCTTTTTACCTCCAAACAGAGGCTATGGAACAAATCCTACCAAATGGTTCTGTTGTTAAATGGTTGCAAAAAAATATTTATCAAGAAACTTTCTTTGCATAAAAATGTCGTAATTTAAGCAAATAATANATCATGAAAGTATTTCCAGCTTAAACCTGTCTCCATACAAGACAAACATCATAACAATTCTTGAAAAGAATTTAGACTGCCTTAGTGCAAAACCACATGCATTATGTAAATAGAGATTTAATCTGCTCATCTAACACCATTTAATTGTTTTCCAGTTATGGAAACACAGATATGCTTTTTTATGTGTCTGTGTGGAACCAGAAAGTGATGGCAAGCATGAACATGGCTCTGAAGCTCACTGATTAGGGCACTCTTCTGCAAGCAGAGTGCTAGTTTATGGTTTATGTCCTAGGAATGTTTAATTTAATTTCTAAAGAAATACTCAAAGAAGGAACCAGAACCTGTGACTCTTCTCTCCAAGGTTAATGCCCTAACTGCTGGTCTGTAATGTTTGGATCTGACCTGTCTGCACTTCCGATTAAATGATTTTCTGCCCAAGAGAACTGAAAGTGGAGAAGGGAGGTGTTCCTCCCTTGCTATGTGATCTGGTATATTAGAACAGTTCTCTCAGAGATTGAAAGAGGGGATTTTAATTCTCTTGGATTTATTTAAAAATTGAACTTCTCTTTCCTACATGTAGGTTCTCTAATGCCACATTAATGGATTTTGTGATAGGGAAGCAAGAAGGGGGATGCTATTCCATACTGTTTTGAGAGAAGTCCAGTTCTGTCAGTGGACTTAAAGTATTTTCTGAGAATGATGCACAGAGAGATTTGCAAGACCTGAAAACCACACTGTACATTAAAAACACTTAAAAAATCAAGTAAAAATGTTAATGACTTGCAAGTCAATTTGATTTGGGAAGGGGGAGTTCGATGAGACATGCCTGGAATTGTTGTTAATGAATCAAAACACTGTGCTAGAAAAGTTTCACTTACAGAGAAGCTCCAGAGCATTAAATTATCACTGAGGCATTTGCTTATGTCCCCAAGTCAGCTTTCCATGAAATGCAATGTCCTTTGCAATATAGTAAACTGTCGAATAAAAGTCAATGTATTGCTGTTCCCTAAGGTTCAGAACTTCTCTTCCTAAAATATTAAGTAGATAAATGTGATTAAACTGCATTTGAGAGACAGATCAGAGATAAGGCATGCGATAACAAACAACCCCAGTAAATGTGAGCCCTGCTAAGTGGAAAGGTTTATAGCTCAGAGCTCAAAGATGAGCTTTCATTTTTCTCATTTCAACAGCTGTACTGAGTATTTCTGTCAATCCTGCAGTCCTCAGGAGGGACTAGTGGATCTGGCCCTGACACTTTTCTAATTTCTTTTGGATGGTTTTATTGTTAAAAGCTCATTTGCAACCAGGAGTCAAAGACAGTAATCCAAAGAATGAGCTCAGTCAGGTCACAATGCTAGTTGTGATTTTATTCCCACAGCAATTGCAGTGAATACGGGTAATCAGATGTTGTTGGGGGCAGCAGCTGAAGAGAAAACTATAAATTTATGTAAGAAATTACAAAAGTGTTATTTTAAGCTGAACTTACAGAACTATTTACCAGAATAAGCTCAAGCAATCAATCCACATGGGAGACAACTACAGAAAGGCTAATCTGTAACAATATTACACATCATCCACATCCAAGTCCTTCAAAACAATCCTAAATCACACAGTTCCCTGTTTCCTATGTTAATTCACCCAAAACTCTCAGAAGTTTTACCAGTTCTCTCATGCTCCCCGTGGCTGCCAGGAGCCTCTAGGTCAGCGAGTTCATGGGTGACCATCCCTGTGGTGCCTGGAGCCAGCAGCCTAGACACTTCAGCATCCATAAGACCAGAAAACAGGAATGCCTTTATGCCAGAGCAACTCAGGGAAATGAACAGAGCTGTTCCAGAAGACAATTTAACCTGCTTGAATGCCATATGCACTGTTTTATAGCAGTAACTCATGAGACCACATGAACTCAGAAAAAGATTTGGGGTTTATTGGCACGCCTTGACTGCCTATGTTTTTGGAGGAATGGAGATTAGTAGCCTTGAGTTTCAGAAAACACAGTATGTTTTATTGTCTTTGTTTATTCTGTGGTTGGGGATGTGTGGGTGTGGGCATGGAAGGTAGGTTACTTACCCAAGCTTTACTTCCTACAAATTACAGAAACATTGCAATTAAATTATTCGTATTTCTTCCAAAACTACAAGTTATGTCAATCCCAAGACAAAGGCTTATACAGACAGCCTATAAGGAAAAAAAAAAGTTTCTTTTTTGGCCTGATACCACAGGGCATCGAGATTCATTACTGAAATCATGGTTAATCATGATTAAATCATGCTCAGATCTTTCTCTTACATGAAAGACTGGACCAGACAAAACTCTTTTAGTTTAATGCCAAGATCAGTATAGAGAAACTTGAGATGAACAAGCAGAATAAAACTTTGCTGTGGGATGTGCCAGTGATTGAGTTGGGTATTGTTATCTGCTTGTTAAGAAGGAACTGGGCACATATTCAAAAAAACAAAACACCAGACAAACAAATGCAAACACCTCAAATCCTAGAACAAGCTCTGGCTTTTTCCAGGATCTGAACTCTTCAAAGACTCGTGAATCAGCAGAGCCCTAACACAAAGCTCTTGAGAACCAGCCAGAATATGTTGACCAATCTGAAGTGCCTGTTTGACAGCCCTACATCCATGGGGAATCCAGCTCTTGGAAAAAGAGTTACAAAAAATGTCATAGTCCAGGAGTTACTGAGTGTTATCTTTGGTATGTAATTCACAGGTCTTTTAACCTTACATATAAATAGGTGAGTAAATCCCACAGTGTGGAAGTAGATACAAGAAAATGATTAAAAATTATCAGGAAAGGATTTTTTAAAAATACTGAAGTGCTGAAAAACAATCTTATCCTGGTTTAGCTTTATGAAAGAATACACTAGTTGTATCATTCCTTTCAATACCTTGAAACTTTTAACTTTTAAAACACATAGTGACTATTTTCCTTTTCTGTTCTCTTACTTTTTTTTTTTTTTTTAAATAAAGGAACCCAACCAGCCACAGAGTGTCCCCACATCATCTGGGAACAAAAACTCAAACCCCAAAGCACTGTTAGTAACATGCAGTCCTCTAACGCTTTTGTTTAGCAATGACAAATCAAAGAGGTGTGGTATGGTTTGTGCTTATTGCATACAGTTTCTTAGCAAGCCAGATACACTAACGTGGAAAATGTAACTATAGGCGTCTTAGACAAAGTCTTTCCTTCCATAGCCACGATTTAAAATATTTAGGTTTTGCAAATGCACATATATTTAAATGCCTCTATATTAATAAACTAGTGCAGAAGACTTTTCTGCATGTCTTAGGCACTGTGCCAAAGACCTTCTCTGCTCCATCTTTCAGTCCTGAACGCTTTGGGAATGAGGTCTGAGCTTCACTCTTTATGAATCAGCAGTAGACCTGCATCCTTTAAACTATTAGTGATAACCATCACTCATTCAGCCTGCAGATAAAGGAGAAGAGATTTCTAAAATAACAGTAAATCTGGCAACATCTCACCCATGGATCTGAAAAAGCAAGCAAGAAGAATGGGATCAACGTAAAACAAGAAATAGGAAATTTAGAGCAAGTGTTCTTCCAGGAGGTTTCAAAACATTCTCCACAGATATTCCTGTAATAGAAAAGCCCATCTGCTCCATACAAAGCTAATGAAATCACTTGGTATAATGTGTCTTTACTGCCCTCCTCATTGCCCAAGAATTCCTTCTCAAATGATAAAGACCCATTTATAACGTAATGTTGGCGTCCATTTCAAATAAATTACCTTAGCAGATAAATTCTATTAAGATTTTAAATATTTCAAAAATTTTCTCATTTTAAATATTAGCAAAGAAAGGAAGTTAATACTGATTTAGCATGAGATCCAGGTCATTATGAAATCAGATCCATTAACAAGGATAATAGTTTCTTTTTTAGTCTAGATGAAGGCAATTTATGAGTGCTAGGAAATTTTGCAGATTGCCTGTGGGTAGAGCTTGGCATCTATGTAATTATGTGGGATCTCTGAAGGCATTTAAAGGCCAATTGACTGCTTTTAAATCTTCTCTTTAAACCGGTGACAACTAGGATATAAAGATTTTGTGGCCAAATGAAAGAACAGTATTTCAGTGTTGCCAATTCTGGCCCAGCAATTCACGAGCCTTGAAAGTTCACACCCAGATATATTTTATAGGGTATATATTAAAAATTAATCATAAAATTGGTGTTGAAAAAGACTAATTTTAAAAGAAATAAAAATATTCCAGAGCCATTGGAGAAAAATTTGAATCGGTGAATGCTTTAATTATAGGAAGTAGCTCACAACGCTTGCCTTGTTACAGGGATCAGATCCAGGAAAAGCACATTTTCTTGGCCCATTCTTCACGTATTTCTTCGTGCATGCCTGCCACTATTAGCATTCTGGCTATCTGTCAGGAGGGAATTACTGTGCATACAACTGTCAATCTGCTCATAATTTCAGACTTCCCACACACACTCTCTAACACATGCACTGAATCATTCCCAGCATCCAGTTTTGCTGCCTATTGTATTTTAAAAGACAAAAGAAGCCATTTCCTTCCTTCTTCCATAGCGTTCATATTACATGTAATAGAGAGATATATATCTCCCTGTCACCTCTGGATTACAATAAGGTTCCTGCATTGCTTCAGTTCTCCTCAATTCCTATGTAAAAACTGAGCTGTGAATTTTCTTATGGTTGCTAACAATACCTTTGGTTACATATGTTAATTAAAGGGTATTAAGGTATGACTCAAATGATTTTCAGTAAAATGTGTTCTGAATGAGTGATTCAGTGGCACTAATGAGTAGAGTTGCTAACTTTCTTGTGTAAGAAATACACCGAAGGAGACAATTTCTTCTAGTTTTTGTATACCAGGAGTCAGGTCATTTAGCATTGCATAGCACAGGGACACTGAAGGGCAGAGTTTAACTGCTAAACAAGCACATTACTCAGACCTTCTGCACACACTCAGAAAAGTCTCCTGCTTTTGACCACTGGCCCCAGGCAGTGGGGCGCAGTAGAGCAGCCTCTAATCCACAGATCCTCCTGAGTGAGCTGGTCTAAGTGCAAACCAAAACACCGGGAGAGTTATGCACGATGACAAAAAGGGAGAACAAAAACAATCCCTTGAGGACACCGTCAGAAAAAGGCTGTCATTAATTACATCATACACTGGTTTTTCCTGCAGTTTTCTGTGCTGTTAGGAGCTGCGCCAATTCATGTCTTTCATGCATTACAAATCTGATGAAGCCAGAACATTTTCCTCCAAAATGTCACCAGAAGAAATTATTACAGAAGAGATTTTTCTTCACAGGAAATTGCAAATGCCTGTATTACTTCTGATTAGAGCATAAAACCTTGGGCTCAGCATTTGAATAAATGAAAACTACAGTACTCTCTGTTGTAAGAAGAAAAAAACTATTTACTAATATTTCTAGAAAAATACAGTTTATTTCACTGTAATTTATGGAAAAAAATATATTCTTGTCTTTATGCAAAGCAAAAACTGCTTTACTTTTATTGAAGAACGAGGTTTTCAGCTACTCCTAATGATCTATTTGTCCTTGAATCACAGAAATACAGAATTGCAGGCAACAGTAAGAAACTGTTGCGTGAGTTCTACTTGCCTTGTTCCCAACAGGTTTTTGTTCATCTTGTTCTTTAAAGTCCCTAATTGTGAGGTTTCTTTATCTTTCTTAGGCATGGTATCCCTATGCCTAATTGCACCCAGAGCCATAGAAACAACAGGTTATGCTGATATTGTCATTTGTATCAACAAGGTGAAGATTACTACAAAGAATCTGATCTCAAAAATTCAGTTAATCAGTTTATTTCTCTCCTAAGAAACAAAAATCCTCCTGTCTCCAAAGTGATAAGTTTTACCATTACACTTAATAATTTGCAAAAACAAACTAACTGCAAACAAGGTGGGTTTTATAAACATGTGCAAGCTGCTAAATAGCAGTGTAACTATCTAGCAGGTGTTTACAGAAGTCAAGAGCATGAATCAAGGAAATGCACAATTAAACAGAACTCCAAGGTAAGAGAATTCACTCGAGTTCATAAGCACACATTGATTTAAAATACCTCAACAGCTCACTCAGACTGTTCCTTCAGCAGTGATATTAAAACTGCAAATCTTTTAAAGGAATTGAATTGGAGACCATATTTGCCCGCTGTTGCAGATACTGTTGTATCTGTAAATGTCCCATCCTTTTCTAATTAACCTCTTTATGTCATGTTACCAATTCCTGGAAATAGTCAGCCAAAATATCTGTCAGTTGAAAAGTTTTATTTAAGTGTCCATAAAAAAAATTAAGAAAAGATGCCTAGATTCCAAAATTAAAATTTCTCTCCCTACAAATTAAAAAGCTTTACTGAAACATTGACCTAGATGAAGCAGATATACAACAGTGTCAGTATTCATTTACTTAGAAAACGAGGCAAGTTACCAAATTAGCATTTCCTCTGCTCCAGTTCAGTTTTGGTAGCTGTGATATGCTCTCCAGAAGTACTGGTCTGATAGGTGAGATCAAATTTCTGACCTTATCATATGGTCTGTAGAAACAATCTTAGAATAGTATAAAATTTAAAAATGTGCTACAGATTAACAGTCTCTTCATATACCTCATGACAATTTCCTGACATGAATTGACCACAAATCATTTTGAGGCACAGACATTTCTTTAATGGGAAACTGGCAAGGGCAGCTTAATATCTCTAAAGGAACAGGAAGTTTGAAAATTGAATTTTAACTGTACTCTGGACAATAATATGACCTTTATTATCTACTATAAGTCATGGGACAAACCTGAATTAGTCAAAACTATGATTTCTTTAAAAAAAATGGAAAGGGGGGCTTCAAATTTAGTTGGAGAATAAATTTAATTTTCCCCCTCTATAGTTACAAATTATACCTATTTTTATTTTAGGTAAAGTATAAAATGAATAATTCAGTGATTTCTCTTTCTTTGGTTTTAGTGAATAACTTTTAAGAAATTGTGTTAAATACTTATCTCACTAACACATTTCCACAGCAGCAAGTGATCCACTGTCCCTAGAAAATGTTGTTATGTCTGATATTAAAGAAACAAAGTTAAAAACCTTGGTTTTGCATGATATACTGAGAAACAATATCTCACTTGATAAGGTTTCTTGCATATACATTTTTGAGTTTGCAGACACCTGTCTGGTCTGAATACTCTGAGTACTCAAAATTCCTTCTCCTGGGCAGAAACAGCTACAGGTTTAACATGCTGAGCACATCCAGCTCCCTGGATCCGTACTTCTGTACCAAAGCCAAAGTTTCTGCCCCGGAATAGAACATCTTCTGAAGGAAAACTCTTGCTATAAGGGCCAGGCTATCACAGCTCTAGATCTGCACAGGGATGAATCCTGCAGATCTGAGAGACAATAGCCTCACCTAAGAGAAGCACAAACAAAAGTTACACATTAAATGCTACCTGTTTTCCTCTCAAGTATTACATGCACACATTTTTAGCTACACAAGGCCACCACTCACATTACCAAAAATAAACATCACAGTAGATAACTCATAAGATAAACCAAACACGTTGCATGGGATACACATAATTTTATTTCATTGCTCTCATGTGCAAGGAGTTTACTAACCACCAGGTGAACTCGAAGCAGCAAACATTGTTTGGTAATTAGTAAAACAAAGGCATTCTTTTCCCAATCTGCATTCAGTTTCTAATTAAATACTAATTAAAAATCAGTATTCCGCTTAATCGGATTGTCAAGCACTTTTGTTAAGTGACTCAATATATTTTAAAGTATTCATAATTGGAATGAAATTCACAGAAAACCTAGAAGTAACATGAGCATATTGTTCTCCTAATGACATTTTATGAGCTGGCATAAAGTATTTCAGAATACATTTTTCCCAAGTCACCTTAGGAGAGCATTCAACATTGAAAATATCAAGAATGTACTTGCTGCTTGCTATATGACTGCTTACTCTTCACCTGAAAAATGAATATTTCTGGGTGCAGAAAATGGAATTATGATGATTTTTGTATCCTGGTTATGAAGTAAATACCAATACTTTAAGCAAAGTTGTGAGAAATCCACAGAGCTGGGAACAAGGCAACAAAAATCAGAACTTCTTGGTCACGTGCCTGAAACTTGATAGCCAGAAGTCAATTCTTTCACCGTTACGGGATTTTTCTAAAATACTGACTAATTTCTACCTTGGCAAAACTAAGCCTGCTCACATTCAAACCTAGTATTCCGGATTTTTTATGGCTTCCATAATACTTCACTCCTTAATTATCTACTTAAGTTAAATGCTACATGGATTTAGATTCATATGACTATCACAGGCCCCAAGACAAAAAAATCATTATATTAACTACTTTCCTATTTTATCACCATGAATTGTCTCAGTGAAATGAAGATGTAGGTCACACATGATATCATCCCAAAACACAGTTTAAATATGACCAGAGAAGTGCTATTTTCTCCTGGTATTACCTGGCAGACAATGGCTCCTTTTTGCTGAGCTTCAGTACAACAAAATATTCACACCAACAAGCCCAAAGGGCAGGTACCATGTTATGCTGTTATTATATACTGCAACATTAGTAAATAATTCACTCAATGATTTTGCGCAAGGCACCCATAACAGAGTTAAATTGCAGTTTTAAGTACTAAATTTAAGTTGTAGCACACATTTAAGTACATTCTATAGCTCTAAAGACTTTAAAGCCAGAAGAACTATCATACAGATCTTGTTCAATCTCCTATGTAATACAGCTTTCCCTGTTCAAAATCCACTGCTCAATTGCTTCTTTTCTTTAAAGAGCTTGGAGCTATATCCTATGAAACAGCAGCATGCCCGAAGCAGAACTGTGCAGTTTCTGTAGAAGCATGCTTGGAAAATACAATGGTCTCAGAGGGACCAGAACAGCTTCCTTGTAAAGTCAAAATTCATCTAAGAACTAAAGACTAGCCTAAGAAAAATTTCATTTTTGTCAATACATTACTTCTGAGAATAGCTGAGAAACCTTAAATTTTAACGGGATTATTTCTACCAAGTTCATTGAGTCATGGAGTGTTAAGGGCTTGGAATGGACCTTAAAGATCATCCAGTGCCAGCCCACCCCATGCCACAGGCAGGGACATCTCCCACCACACCAGGTTGCTCAAGACCTCATCCATTGCCATGGCTGGGGCATCCACCACCTCCCTGGGCAACCTGTTCCCGTGCCTCACCACCCTCACAGCAAAGAGTCTCTTCCTACCATCTAAATTTCCCCTCTTCCAATTAGTACCCATTACTCCTTGTCCTATCACTGAAGAGTCCCCCTCTGGCTTCCCTGTAGGCCCCTTCAGATACCAGAAGGCGCTATGAGGTCTCCATGCAACCTTCTCTTCTCCAGGCTGAACAGCCCCGACTTTCTCAGCCTGTCTTCATAAGGGAATTGCTTCAGTCATCTCAGCAACTTCGTGGCCCTTCTCTGGACTTGCTCTAACAGTTCCATGTCCTCAGAATCATTTAGATTGGAAAAGACCTCCAAGAGTCCAACCGCTACCCAAAACCTCCCATGTCCACCACTAAACCGTGTCCCTAAGTGCACGTCTACACAGCTTTTAAATACCCCTAGGGACAGAGAATCAACTGCTTCTCTGGGCAGCCTGTTCCAATGCTTGACAACCCCTTTGGTGAAGAAATGCTTCATCATATCCAATCTAAACCTCCCTGGTGCAACCTGGGGTCATTTCCCCTTGTCCTGTTTCTTGTTATTTGAAAGAGGCCAAATATAAATCAGGAGAGGAACAAGTTCAACTAGAAATTAAAAGCCAGCATAGGAGTGTACAAAGTGCAGTCAAAAAATTAACATCCTGTTGTATGTAGGGAAATAGTTGTGGTTTTACAAAGTGAAGAGAAATTCTGAAAATAAGGTAATTTAAACTCTACAGCTACGCTGCACACTGAAAGTCACCTAAAATGACAGAATGGCAGACGAATATGTATGCTGATTAATCTTTATTTCCACCTTTTCAAGCAGCAGCTAGGATATAAAGCTGTAAAAAATTTTACTGTCCAGAAGATGGATTCAAGTCAAGCCACTTCAACATGGCAAATCTGAAAATGCCAATTTTATTTTCATCAGAGTCAGGAAAGGCTTTTAAACTTTCAGCATTCTCATTTGCACTTAAGTAAAGCTTTATTCCTGAGGCTGTCTAGAAATACTTCAGCCTTGACAGGACTGGGCAGCAGGACTCAATTAGAACCAGCTCCTTTTCAGTGATTCTATGAGTGAAGTTTTATTTCACATGAGTGAAAAGCATGTTCTTGTGCTGGAATATGAACACAAATGTGGATTTGATGAAATAAGCATTAAAGAAAGAGGGAGGTTTTGTTATTTAGTGATGGGTCTTGTCTTTTCTTTTTTTACAAGGGGGATCTTTTAAAAGGGACAAAATTCACTATGGGATACGACACAGAAGGGATACATTCCATATGGATGAAGGAAAATTTAAGAAACCGTAAAGCAGTTCAAATCTTACCAATGTTCTTCCAAAAAACAAAGGAACCAACAATAAACACCAATATGTATGACTTCAAAACCAGACATATCTTCACACAATAATTCTTTGGTAAATCGCAGAAAATCAGAAAAGATCAGGAATAAAGTATCAGTAAAAAAAATTCCAGTAAAATGAATATTGAAATGAACACAATGAAATATTCAGAGACAGCGAAATATTTTGAAGATGTTCATCAACTCAATTTTCTAAAAATGCATCCTTTCAACAACCCAGTTTCTTAATTTTTTGAGAACCCACAAAGGCAGGGGAAAAAGGAGGAGAAAAAATGAAATTCACCAAAACTCCAGCTGAGCACTTGATAGAAAGGAAGAATTCCCTATTGCATCCCGTCCTTTTATACTATGCTGATGACTTCAAAAACTGCAAAAGAGGCAGAAATAGCATAGAGCATCCACCAGGCATAAAGATAGAGAACTAATAAAACATTTGTTGCCCTTGCCTGAAGAATGAGAATGCTGTTATGAATTTTTTTTTCTCAAGTTAGAGACAGAGTAATTACCTAGTACTGCTGCAAGTGTGGGCAGCATAAGTGTGGTTTAACATGCTAATTTGCATCCCTTTTTCTAATACCATACTTATAGTTTTCAGCTGTTATACATTTTTTTCCTAGTATATAATGAAATCTTACCCTAAAATAAAGTTCCTTTGCTTTGAAATTCATACTACTGGATCAAAAATAAAAATTACCAGACAATTCATGGTTAAAACCATAAGGTAGATACCCTGGTGTTCATAATATTCAGGAAAGAGTTCTAGTGAGGTTCTACTTTCACAGATATGGGAACATTGGGTAAATGAAGAAAACCCAAGTTAATAAAATCAGATGCTGAGGTTATCACCGAAAAAAGTAATTTGACCTAGAAAGACTGGAAATAAAATCAGAAAATAAACTGATTTAGAACATGGTGAAAAGAGAGTGTTATCTGGACAGCAGCCACACCAGAGAAGAGAGAACATGATAAAACAAGTCTTCTTAAACCCACAGTTTAAAATGTAACATGGAAGCAAAAAAATCAGAATTGGGTTCATGCAAGTTCCAGGAAGACATCAATGCCATGTAATCTTCTGTAAATAGTAGCATATTTTAATATACTTATTTTTATTTGTGATTTCTCCGTCAGTTCAAAACAAAATAAACCCAAATTAATGAAGTATTTCTGAAAATGTAATTTATTTGAAGTCTTCAGCTATGTTTTCATATTTGAACAGCAAGTACAGGTAGGAGAACAAAATAATTATGTGCATAAGAGAGAGAAAAAAATAAAAGCCAAAATAAAAAAAAACCGCCTAAAATTACAAGTAAAATGATGAAATAAGATGAAAAATCCATGAGATGTGTTATATTTCATCAGTCAAGTGGATGAACAAAGGCCTGTGTCAGCACAGTTGAAAATCTCTTCCAGCTCAAATTTCACTACATTTTTGCCACTGAAAATCAGGGCAAAAGCAGTCTCAGCAGACCTTGAAACACCAGTAAACACAAATCAGAAAGGTTGTCTCGTTGGCTAAACATCCTGCCCAGCAAACCTCAACAATAATTTCTTCAGCTCATTTCAGATATTTCTGTGCTCCATTTCTGTCCGGACCTTCCCAAGAAGTTTAGAGTGCTGCCTGTTCGAAAACTTTGTACCATAACTAAAGTTTAAGTTTGTAGAAGCCCTGTGTTAAACTGTGGCTACACAGAAAAGCTGAACTGAGGATTCCATCACTAATTGAGACTAAACAGGAGAATCACTTGGGCAGCAGAAAGGCAGCTTTACTGAATGAGAACATTCAGAGTCTACACTTTAACAGGAGATATTTTGAGAGATGTCAAGTGCCATAATTGACTGGTATTTGCTGAGCTGAGGACTGGTCCCAGACTGAGATTTTGGAATAAGTAACAAATAGAAAGTGGTATATAAAGAACTTTTAAACTAAGGACATGAAAAAAAAGCTACTTAAAAAGCTCATTCTGGAGAGTTCTGCTTTCTTAAACTTTGAATGAGAATTCAAGGAGCATTGGTATATCTGGATCTTATGAACTGAATGAGCAATGCATAGACATCAATCATTTGCCAACTGCTCTGGAAAACACCAAGCATGGAAAAACTGAGTCAATAAAAGACTCTTAATAACATTTGACAGGTTTGCTCTGAGCATTTACTGCTGTTTTCCTGCAAACACAAACCCAACGGAGTAACCTAGGCTTGCTGCTGCATTTCTGATGTCAATTATTTCTTCTCACCACTTGCTCTGTAGTTGCACATTCAGTTCAGTTATGTTTTGTATATGCTGAAACAGAGATAGCAAAAATACCCATTGTGCCAGAATACTCAACGTTTTTGCTGTTCCATAACTGTCTGGAAACCAGAAAACTGGAAACTGGGAGTAATAACACCTATAACTAGCAAAGTTTCTTTTCTTTCTGGAAACAGTCATGGCATATTTGTACACAAATATTCGTGGTTTATATAGCAATAGAAGTTCTTCTGTGGGTATTTTTATGGGTTTTTTGTTTTTTTTTTTTTTTTCCTCAAATAAGACAAGTTTTGCTATTTAAACCAAGGATTCAAGGCCCATTCAGGTTTTTGAAATATTAATTATACTACTGAAAATGATGGAAGGCTGTATTAAGAGCAGATAATTCTGTCAAATGTCTGTACTCAATCACAACTTATTCTGAAAAAAAATTAGAACATCTCACTTCACGTTTTCCATGTGCACTTCACACATGCTGACTGCTATGGTGTTTCTCTTAGAAGTATGCATGGGAAAAGCTTTGCCTTTGCAGGGTCATTATCTGCCTAAAGGTGTAGACAGCTAACTAGGGGGATTTTAAGGTGCTTGAGTGTCTTTAGGCAAGTAATGGGCTCTGAAAAGCTTGCTTAAGCATTTTACTTACTGCTTATTTTTTTATTCTACTGGGTCAGCTTCATGCACATTTCAAAGCAATTTCCATCTCCTTTTTCCTTTCCACATTTTTTTTCCTCTAGTTTCATATACACAGATTTCTCCAGAAAAGGCCAAAAAAAAATGCCACATTGGTAGAATAACTAATTCCAGGATTACTCACTCATGTTCCCAACAATATTTTCCAAAACAGTATTTATAGCCACTGAAACCACCAAAAAAAAATAGAAACTGTCAGTTTTAGATGCTTTGGGTTTTTTATTATTTTGTGTATAGGAATTCAACTCTGATGCAAATAATATAGCCCCTCATAGTTTAGAGAAGATGCCCAGCTATTGGTATCCTCATTCTCGTGAGGCAGTGCCTTAGAGCACCTTCCCTCTGATTTCAGCTTTCGACAGCAGAGTGCTCTAAGAAGCCCGGGGGTAGGATTCACACACACACTGCAACACAGAAGAATCAGTATACTTTTTAGGGTTGTTCTTGCTGATTTCAGAGGAGAAAAGGTTGGTATTAGGGTCAAAACATCCACAAAGCCTTCCTTTCCACTGACTCCTGATAGAAGTCGGTTCTTTGCATTGCTTCTACACTGCCACTCCAGGCATTTATGCCAGGCTTCTCTTTGTAGAGTTCAATTACAATTTACAATTGTAATTGAACAATTGTACAATTTAATTTTTTTCCCCCCTG
The DNA here is from genome assembly GCA_013397815.1 of Aleadryas rufinucha. Taxonomy (NCBI): domain Eukaryota; kingdom Metazoa; phylum Chordata; class Aves; order Passeriformes; genus Aleadryas; species Aleadryas rufinucha. The sequence continues at coordinate 24,664 of VZTH01010378.1, forward strand.
AAACCTGTTTTTTCCTAAGTAAGCTATAATTTCTCTGCTGCAGCTTCAGCAGTTTCTTTTTCTGGCCTTCTACCTGAAAAAGATCTAATAACTTGTACTAAAATCTGTATCTGGTTGCCTTTGGAAAACTACTGAGTAAGTTTAATGGCAGTGGTACAGAAAACTGCACCAAGGGTGCATGATGGGTGGTTCTCCATTGCTCTTACACATGAAACTTGGCATAAAACTCATGGGCCATCTCAGCAACTCCCACCAAACAAAGGCAACTGAGCATTTCAGTGACATGGCACAGCAAAGTTATACATCCTGGGGAACAAATAAGACTACTCAGAAAATTCCTCTGTCTCCTTTTAGCTTTACAGGGAGACCCGCCATGTAAAATATTCCTGTTTCTGGAGTAAAAATAGAAAAGAGCAGAAATGTTCTAAGATGTGTGATAGAAATTTAATCTACTCTACAGGAAATCTTCATAGCTTACAGCTTGGATTCATGTTGAAAGAACTCTTTTGGTGGAGAAACAGCCTGTGCTGAATTGCTACCCTGCTGCAAATAGACTGCTTCTGGAAATTAAGCTTGCTTTAGGTATTTCCATATTACTTTACAGCTTGTAGGGCAGTGTCATAGAATTTCATTTCAGCCCAAGTAGATGGAAGGCTAAATGTTTCTATCAAAACTAGTTAGCAGTTGCTAATAATTTTTAAATAGTATAAATATTTAATGTAACTTTCTGTTTACTATATTGCATTACCATGAATCAGTAACAAGAAAAGTAGTCTGGTTTTTGATTACTTCTCCTTCGACAGTTTCTTTCTGTACTGCTGTACTACATGAAGGTACTGATATGAATGCCAGTCTATGTAATATGCATGTTGTGATAAATCATGCATAAGAATGCACACAGCAATTTTATTGCGAACATATTACTTTAAAAAAGCTCACAGTGCAAAGTGAAGAAGGAAAAATTCATTAAATAGTTGATAGTGGGTTTTTTTCTGCATTTTATTAACAGAGCAACATTAGCAGAGTAGCAGCATAATCTAGCTGGAATAGAAAATTTATCTATTGGAAATTTGCTCAGAACCCCATAGCCTTCCATGAAATACCCTATTTCTACGTGAAAATAAAAAATCTCAGAGAAATCTGTAATTATCTCTTGTTATTGACCTTTACAGTGTAAAATGGCATCAGTTGGAATTTGGTAGAAGCATAGGGAACCAACAAGTGCTGCTGTCTCACACATGCCAAACACAAACCTCTGTTTCAGTGCTAAAGACTGCAGGGAGACTTTCAGTGTCAGCCAATGTCTGAGGCAAAATTAGGATGCAGTCAATAAAAGATAAATTGCAAATGTGTTAGATTCTATAGGAGTAAACAAAACTCTGTTAAAATTATGGTATGTACAAAAAAAATATAGAGTTCTTGCTTTTAAGACACAGAGAGAGGAATCCTTTTTTTCAGGTGGTTTCTCTTTCTACAAAGACAGCATGTGCAGTTATTCAGTTTCCTGAGCATTACGTGAAATGCACAAACTAGAAATTTGGGTAAAGGTAAAAACAGAAAGAAAAACCTGTCGGGGTCCTGGCCGGTGTCCCGGACACCGGCCGGGCTGGCCCAACATGCCCGGCCGTATGAACGGAGAGGAGTTCGTGTAGGTTCCAGGAGAGATTTATTCCATCCCAGGGGCTGAGGCGAAAGAGAGCTGTGTCCGGGGAGATTCAACTTTTCCCGGGCTCCGGCACAGAATTCTGGGGAGGGGGCGGGACATAGGCGGGGCCCCAGAACACAGGGACAGAGGTGGGGGCATGGTATCCTACAAAAACCAATCATGTATCTGGCAAAGACAAAAATACTCTCCTCCTGACAGTATAGGCAGAACTGTAAGAAAAATATAAGACAGAATTAGTAACAAAATGGGCAGAGGGTGTTTCAAAGAACAGCTCTTTGTACTTAGAAAAATCTTCCCGTGAGCCTCAGAATTGCTAATATCATGTTATCTTGTATAAATGACATTTTGGTTAATGTCAACTTACATTGAAATTAATCTCTTCCACATTGAACACAGTTTATATAAGGTGAACATTTCAGCCATTTTTGGCAAGCTATTGAAAATTTTTAAAAACATTTTCTAGACAAAACAAAGATTATATTTTTAGAAAGAGTGAGAAAGAATTGTGTCTGTTACATGAGGAACAACAAATGCAATAATCATTACTGTTCAACAGATGCTTCAAAAGTGTAAACCAAACAGTGATTGTGAAGCAAGGCTCAGGGGAGACACAGTATTCTAGCTACCAGGATGACAGGCTCTTGGCTTTCCAGTCACAATGTCACGGAATATTGAGCTGGGACAGAGAAGCAGACCAAATGTAATGAGAGACAATGTTTACTTGCTGAATTTGTAAATATTATTCTATTACCACTGCTCAACTGTCTGTTAAAATTTCAGGGACCATCTTAAATGAGCTGGGGGTTTGCAAACAAAACAAAATGCCATTTATCCACATGACATGGGCTGCAGCTGCATGAGAAAATCCATTTGCCTGAGGTATTACTGCAAGCAATTCTGAATAATAGTAGGACACCAGTACAGATTTTACTGGGCCCATAGGGAAGAATAATTTATTTCATATACCTCTTACAAAACTCTGTCAGTCTTTCATAAATCCTGTACAATACATGCATTGTCCAACATTGTTTCACTGTACCACATCAGACACCTTATATTTGAAATACCAGCTATGTCTCTGGATAAGTAATTTTTGAGGAAAAAGATTTTTTTTGCCATTTAATATTTCCATGAGCACAATTTATATAATTACAATAATATGTAGGAAAGATACATTTTATAAGTCTATGTAATTTTTAAATGACAAAGAGCATCTAGCTCAGAAATGCTGAACAGTTTGAAAAAGAGCTAACATACTGTTAGGCTATAACAATTTCTCTGACTTTTTCTTTACTTGGTGCTATTAAAGAGTTTAAATTTTTCTTTAATGCAAGCCACTCCCTTATCGTATTGAAAAAATCAAGATAGCAAATCTGGTAGAAAAAAGCTGCAAACTTCAACAATTAAAAGTAACTTTACGGAATTTACAAGATTTGTGGGAAGAATGTCTGAATCTCACAATCAAAGGAAAAAGAAACACAAGGTTTAATTTTGCAAATTCATGTGGGATTTTAGCAGAGTTTTTGCTTTATCATTAGAATTTTATTGCATTTAATAACTGGAAATAAAATTATAGTTTAGAAGCATACATCTGGCTTAAAAGATGTGTACTGAATTAAGACTGACTTTTTCTACTGCTGGGCAGCTCTTCTGCCTAAGAAACATTTGCAGGTTTTCAAGAGTTGGAGATGTCCTTTGTGCATCTTTCAACGAGTAAAAAGCATCTCCTATCTCATTTCTGCACTTCTTGATAATTGCGGTACAGCTGCTTAAAGCACACTCCCAGCTCATTTTCACAGCAGGTAGTTACAGACTGCAGTCACCACGAGTCACCCAGTTGGGAGTTTTCTTGGGGCTCCAGTGCCAGCCAATATAAAGTCAATAAAAAGGATTTAGGGCACTCTCAGTCCGTACTGTGACAATGAGCTGCTGTTTGTCTCTGAGTTAACAAATCTTATTCATTAACCTGGAAAGCAGTGCAAACAAGACTTTCCTTTTTGAAAGGAAATATGCAGGATGAAACCCTTTCCCTTATTAACATGAAATTTCAATTCTGAGAAAACTCTTCACTACATGCGTTTTTTGGCAGGTTTGAGCAAGAATGCTCTTGAAATCTAGACAATTTTCACAGATCATGACAAAAACATGTGTTAATTGTTTGGATTAGCAGATACTAAGATTCAGAGACAGGTCAAGACTGTTCAATATCATAGGTATCCTACATCTTTTACCGTGTCAAGGATTTTGTTATCGCCACAGCAAAACCCATCCTTGGGGTTTTGCAGTAGTGACAGAGCAGGCATTAGGAAAACAAGCCTTTGTAGATCTCTGAGGTTACTAGTTGCAACAGCAAAAAGAAAATTTTGCTGCTGATACACTCATATTCAGGTAAAGTGAAAAGTGTGAGGAATACACAACATCAGCAGAGGAGCTTGAACAAATGGTCTTGGTGAATTTCAAACACTGCATTAGGAAAAATGAGAAGGGGAAATAATGTATTCACAACAAGTGCTGTTCAAGTAATTTTCCACTTGATGTATTAATATAACTTTGATATTAATGAATGCTGAGGATCTGCTGCAGTGATGGCTCTTAAACATGCACTTGGTACCACACACTTCAGGCAGTCAGCACTGGTGTTGAGTGCTACCTCTGCTCCAGAGTTAATCAGCATAATTCCAAATAAGAAAGGCTTTACAAATATCACTTAAGAAAGGTCTAAATTAACCCATCAGTGCCTTACAAACTGCATTGTAATAATGGACAGACTTAAGGACCCTTGTTTAAAGAAATGTATCATGGCAGCATATTGGAGTTTGGTTTTGTTTTCTTTTAGATATATGTCACATTGCACTTTGGATTTGCTTCATCAAATATTGAATGTGAAATAGATAGACTACATCTTCCCAGGTCATAGTCTGAATAAGAATTATGTACCTTCAAATCAGATGTCTAATGGACTCCTTAATATACTCTGATATTCCACTGTCAAAATTACAGTGAAAAGAGGAGAAACAAAGCACCATCAATCTTTTTTGACAGAAAATTGTATGAGAAAGATTAAAATTAACTGTGTTTTGAAGAGTATCATGTCAAAATTCTCTCTGAATGCATAATTTGATATATGCAGCTGTTTCCATTTAGCTTGAAATAAGGCAGAAACAGCTTTGTGAAGAGAAAAGAAAGGGTCTTATATAATCTACAGCCTCAATTCTTCAGCAAGGTAAGTAGATCTTTAACCTAAGGCAGTAATCCACTGACTGTCTACTACCAAAGGTGGAATGAGTTATCTGTGCTGAAGCATTCAGTTATTTTTCTACTGAAAAATACTTTTTTCTGCTGAAAAATGAAAAAGTCAGAATTTGTGGTAGAGGCAGATCTAAGTATTTAATTTTAGAGTACCTGTTTAAAGCAGTTCTTTAGACCTATTTCCCTTATTAAACAGAAACACTAATGTACATTACTAAAATGGAAAAAAAAGACATAAGGGAGGAAGTAATTGTAAGGCACGAAAAGTGAGTGAAAGAAGTGTTTTAATAGAGACTCTCTGATTTTGATGCTATTTGTGAAGCTCAGGAAACAACTTTTAGTGAGAAGCTTTGTCAGTGGAAGAAAAAAAATGAAGAGAGCCCTCAGGTGAGGCTTTGTGGCCAGCAAGCAGGATGGAGGCACCAGTGCCGAGATGTGTCCAGAAGCACTTCTCATTTGCCATTTTGTATCCAGGCACAGGAAGAATCACAGTGCCAGAACAAGCAGTCACAGGTATGACAGATTGAACAAACCTTTGCAGACACCAGTGTGCTAGGGCATGCCTTGCAAACACTGCTTCTGAAGTACAGCTTGGAGTATTCTGGCAAAATTCCCCTTCCGACAAGCCTTGCCCAGAACGGGTTTAGGCCTGCTCTGCATAAGCTAAGTGGATAAACAAGAGTTTTAGGATCAGGTGGTAACTGCAGAATGTCACTCGAGTTGCAAAGGATGAAATCTAAACAGAAATCAGGAGCAATACAAACAGATGGAATTAGAGTGGCTTATTTGTGATGCTGAATTCAGTCAAAGCCAAGCAGGGAAACATTCAAGTTCTGACGCACAATAAATGGTTATTGAGTATAGAAAATAAAAAAGAACTCCAGAAACATGTATGAGGGATTCAAAGATTTGTAACTCTTCAGAATCCAACAAGATGCCCTTGTAAGACAGCTGATACTGCACAAGAATTTTCAGATATTGTTTCCAAATTTCTTAAGAAACTTTAGCATCTCTAAAGATGCAGGGTTTTTAATAATGCATTATAAAGTGACAGTGGAGAACTTAATGTTGAACAGGAATAGTATGGGAGGGCTTAATCTAGGGGGTTTTTGGTGTCTTTTTTCTAGTTAATGAAGTAATCTCTTCAATGTAATGAATGAACCTTTGGTCTCAGTGCTTATGACTCGTCCTCTTCTTAACTCTCCTTTTTAGAGGAAGCTTTGTTGTGACCCCTACTAAAAATACAAATGTTTCTGCTGAACCCTCTATTGCAGAGTATACAGAGAGCTGTCATTTCTGTTGTTATTTTGCAGTGGACAGACTGCAGATGAAGTCGAGACAGTTTCCCAGTTAGGGTGCTGTAAGAGACGGTCCGAAAATCCCTCATCTGCCTCACGATCATCGACTGGAACAGAGACTGAGAACCCTAAAACCCCAAGAAGAAAGGAGGACTTTTGCACAGGAGTCCTGGCCTGGCTGAGGTGGGATGTTTGCCAAGCGTTGCCTGGCTGAGGTGGGATGCTTGCCAAGTGTTGCCTGCAGGTGCACCGAGGACTGATACGTATTCCTGAGGAACAGGTCGCACTGGCGCCGTTCTTGCTGCCCAGGCGGGAAGGACTGCACCGAAGCGAGAAGGAATGGCCTGTCCTGTACACCTGCTCTGTACCCCAAAACAATGGGCCTCGTTTCCCCCACCTTTTGGCCAGTTGCCCCTCGCCTGTGAACAGTTTACCCCAAACAGTGGACCTTGTTTTCCCCCACCTTTTGGCCAGTTGCCCCTCGCCTTTGAAAACAATGGGACTCCTTCCCCTACCTCCTGGCCGTCTGCCCCTCGCTCTCAAAAGAACTATAAAAGAGACTCTCAAAGAAGACCCCTTTGAGATCTCCCCACGGACGAAGACGAGTCTATTGGAGCCGGACCACGAGGACTCCGTCTGTGCCGTTGGTAAATCGCTTGACCCTAACCCTAATCCCTCTTCTCTCTCTTTCTCTCTTTTCTCTCTCTCTCTCTCCCTCCCCTATCGCACAAATCGTGTTGTTGGCACTCAATAAAGGTGCTTTGATTTTGATTTAAACTCAAAAATATTTGTCCCTGTTTCTTTTGCACCCTGAGATTCAATAAACGAACCGTCACGACCTCCGCTACTACTAGTGGATCGTGACAGGTGTCAGGCTGGGGTGATCCAGGTCCTGCCCCTACCACAGCAGCAGGAACCTGCCCTTCTCTGCAGGCCCTGGCAGGGAGCTGCTGCAGCTCCATCTGCACACTGCATATTTTCAATTTACAACTTCCAGAAAATTCTGAGGCCTATGCATGGGCAGTTTTACAACATGCAGAGGCCAAAGGGGATAAGTAAATGAGGGGAAGAGAAGGAGGCCACTGGGAGACTTTCACAGCAACCACTGCATAACACGAAATCCAATTTTATGGAGTAACATAAAAATGAAGTGGTGTAATCTGTTGTTTGTGCTTACTCCTCTACCAGTACTCTTCAAATATTTGCCATGCATAACAGAGACATACATTGACTCATTGACTCAAACTCACAGCTAGGGAATTCACAAAGAGAAACTTGAATTTTAGCTATGTAATAATATATATTACACAGCTACATGTTAATCATCCCACACACAATTATACCACGCACTCAGTATGGCTTCTGATAAGGATTTTAGTAAGGATTAAGTTTTCTCATCATTCAAAAGTCCAGCAATGGCTGTGTTATGGGGAGATAAGAGTAATGATTGCTTATCATGCACTGGAAATATTTTTACACAGTACTATTTGAATAAATTGAATAAATTCAATAGACTTTAAAAAGCCAAAGGTAATTTTCATATAACATTGTTATCATAACTGTGTTCATCAATACAAATAAAATTATAAGGGCACATTGAGGGGGTAAGGATACTGGCAAAAAGTGAGTGTACATACACACAAATAGACAAACATACAGAATACGTACGTGTGTATAGATTTTATATAAATAGTGTACATATGTTTGCATGTGTGTGCATCTTCAACAGAATATTGTCTATTTTTACATAGACATTCAGCAGATCAGAAGTAAAGGATTTTGCCATTTTGTTTCCTATTCTGAGCAATTAGATTCCAATGGAATCTAATTTATATTCCATTTAAAGGTTTTATCAAATCTGTTCTAATTCTAGAAGACTGTTCATGAAAGCTGACAACATCAGCAAGTACTACTAGCAGATAAGAAAGCTATATTTTCTCAAACAGTAGTTAAGTTTTTAAAAGGAATAAGTAAATATTTTATCTTTTCACTAGAAGTTATCAACAGGCTTAAAGCCAAATAGACATTTTCTTGGCATATCTCCAGTTTGGGAGAGGATGACCCAACACCAAAATGGCCAAGTTTTAAAAAAATCTATTTTGAGCAGTAGCTAAGAGTAACTTTTGCTCAGGGTTTGTACCCAGCATGGAATTTCAAAGATTTAACTCCTTTCTCATCCAGCTCTGTCATGTAGGGAAAAAGCATGTTGTATTCCACCTCTCCTGAGCTGGCAGGTGCACACTTGGAGGTATTGTTTGGCAAACATTTGCTCTGCCTAATACACATCTTCTCTAAAGTTTGTAAACATGGCTAGCCAAAGCTGCTAGTAGCTTTGATAACAATTTAAAAATGCCTATAAAAGACTCATTAAAATGCCCAGATGAAAATATATAACCCAGGACCAACATAAATGTAGCAGATAATGATCTAATAAACAGTATCCAAACACCCACACCACTACTGCCAACTCATCCCCCAAGATAAAAGGGAAAGTGGGAGATTAGCTAAAATGAAAAGAACTGGCCCAGCTGTTCTGACCGTTCAATTCTTAATGCCATAAAAATATGAGAATTGTGGCAATGTATTATTGGTTATGGAAGTACTTTTAATCTTTTTTTAAAAATAAAATTGTGCATCAAACCTTTCAAAAGCCAGGACAGGGTTGTTTTCTAAACGGGCATATTCTTTTCTTAATTAGAGGAACACTTACCACTGGCATCAAAACAGGAAGATCTAGACCAATATGCTAAAAACTATTATTATAGAAGAATTCACACAAAATGCTAGGCTTTGCACAATGTGTTATACCCAGATGGAAGGCGACTGGGAAGATATCAGGAAAAATCTAACACACTTGAAAACACAACTACTAAAAAGCAATTACAAAAGTGGGGTAAATTTCAGTAAATGTTTCCTTGGTTCTGCTTTACCACAGCTTCACATGATTAACTAAGTTAAACTGCTTATACGGAATATTCAATTTGCACCTTTATTTAATAAGTCTAAGGAAGAGATATTAAGTAGATATAAACTTGGTATTAAGTCAAGGCTTTCAGTAGAAATGTCACTGGCACAGCAGAGAAAATTTTCCTTTTCAGCATTGCCAGTATTCTTTTATCTCTACAGAGAGTAAAAGAAATATTCATGTTAACGAATATCTGCCCGATATTTACTTCTTAGTTTTGTGGCTCTCACCAAAGCAAACAAGCAAAACTCAAAGCTAAATCAACCATAGTTTTGTGTACTGTACACAGTTATTAACGTGTGCGTGTGTGTATCTTTCATTGGTCATCAAAAAAAAAAAAAGGCAATGAATACCCTACATTCCTTGTCAGATAATTAAGGCAAGACTTGCATATCTACAAGTCCAAATACCACCCATTCAACTTACCATGTTTCATCTGTTAACTGAGTTTAATCAATTTAACATCTATTTAACCACCTCATTTTCAATACGCAATTGTGTCATTCTTCTTAAACAGAACATTAACAGCTTTTTGAAACTACTGCTTTTTGAAATGAATATTTAAAAAAAAGTTCACTCTCAGTTGGGATGCTGTACCCTAGACCAATACTCATTTCATCACCAATTTAATAGGATTATACACCATTATAAGTTTAGTGGTGTAGGTACACTTTGTACTTCCTCACCTTTAGCTGTTATGCCACTGCTCTGTATATTCACAGTATGTGAACACGCAATCTGGATAACATATAGGACCCAGGTACACAATGAAATTGAAAAGAGTATCAGTAGTGGTCATATTTTTATTTTATAGAGAAACTGATGTTGAAGAGATTAATATACTGAACATCTGTGGAGTATTAATCCACTTGTCCTGCTATTCTAAAGGGAGCTTTAGCCCTGATTTATGTTTTTTTTTTAAACAAGGCTTATAAATATGCATAATAAAACAAAGAATTCATTCTCTTTATAGCAGCAGAAGTACAATTGGAAATAGATTTATCATTCAGAGATTAAATGAGACTTTCATGAATATTTTTCAAATTTCAGAGCTTTCATGGCTGTGCAAAGTTTTGCTTCAAAACAGATTCCCAGGACCTTCAAGAGCTGTAGATGCTTTTATAGCTACAACTGCTTTAAAAAGCTAAGAGATGCTTTAAAAAGCTATAGATACTCTTTTTAATAGATGCTACTTAATTCAAGTTAATCTTAAAAATAGTTTGAAACCTTTTAGAAAAAAGCCAAACAAACCAAGCATGTACTCCTTTCAGCAATTAGTAAAAATTTAAAAAAATGCAACCAAACAACAGCACTACAAACCACGAAAATTTCAAGATGGAATGAACTCTGCACCATTGTAAATCTGAGCTATTTTAAGTTTTGATCTCCAGAAGAAACAAGATTATTTTGCTGAGTCATGAGGCATCAAAAAATTCCCATCCTAGCATGTCAATAATGAAATCAAATCAATAAAATATCTGGAACAGGTATTAGCACTCAGCAGTATATAATACTCTATTTTAATAAAGATATAAGAACAAGTAAAATCCACTGATTTAATAACATGCCTTTAACATTGGTCGGCCCAAATCTGAGTACACAGAAGCCCTCATTGCTAACCCCATTGTAGTTGAAGATTTTTATATGCATTACACTATTATAAGATTTATTAAAACAGAAAATTTACTGAAGTTTTCCTTTAAAAAAACCAATAGAAGTTAAGGTTTCTGTTTTATACCCTTAATGACTAATGGAATAAGACTGTGCTTCAGTATGTTCAGTTATTTGTACATTGCTTGAGCGAGGACACACATCAATAACAGGTGAGGCTATCAATTTGGCCCAGAAAGAACTATATCCTATAAGCCTTAAGAATTAAGTAGAACCACTCTTCTAAGTTAACTATTCCCTTTGACTTTCCAAGGGCTGCTCTTGATAAAAACCCTGCAATTTCATACAAAGATGTGGCCATGGTTTGACCCAAAATCTTGCTTATAGAATCATTTTGACATCAGCTTTCAAAATAAAGGGCAAGAAGAAGAAATGGCATTTTCCCAGTTAAAAACGAGTTCCTTTAAGGATTTAAGTCCCTTAAAGTTACAATGGCTAAAACTTTGGAAAGGAAAAGTCTTCTAGAAATGGTCCTTGCTATATACCTCCAACTAAAATAGGAGACAGTACTTTCTGAGAGCCACTGGGAATGACAGCTGTCCCCAAAACTGTCTGGGAACATCACTGTGTTACAAATGGTAAACAGACTTGTGGCTAACTTATGAAACACAATAATGACTGTAAATAAGCATTTTAAGCCTCACTCGAGTAGCACTGTAATGACAAATTGTGAGTGAAGCTGGCATTACATCTTTGACCTTTGAAATTTTGTTTCAGCAAGCTATTTAAAATGCAGATTACTTGAGGCCAGATTACATCATTCATTTTAACCTGCTTACTGATAGCAGCAGGGCTAAGTTTAAATCCATGTGTTCATGATTAAAGTACTTTCCTTCAGGCATATATAAAGTTTTGCATACTTCATATTTTGATAACTGATGATAAATTCCTGGAACAAGAACTGCAAATGGATCTGAACGTTGCCCAGTGAGATGAAGGTCTCATCCTGTGTGAACATTCACCTTTTATTTAGTAGTAGTTTTATATTCGCCTTATATTATGTAGTTTTCTAATAAAATTGATTAACAATGTAAATTAGTAACAAAACCAATCAAACTGGAAAAAAAATCACAACTTTCTTCCCTCAATAGAAAAAACAGTATTTACCAGGACAATAGAACACCTTTCATCAGCCTAAAAATCGTGACAGCATTCTAGGAGAACTTAATGACTTTCAAGATGAAGCAGATATTTTGAATTTGAGTTGCTGACTCTCAGATCACTTCACAGAGCTTCAAAGATACTGCACATTAATTTTCTTAGAGTAGATAAGCAGGCAGATTGGAAGCCAAGAGAATCAGTTTTACCCTAGACACCAAAGAATAAGCAGCAAAATAATTAAATAAAACCACCAGAGATTGTGTTAAAATAAAGCAGAGTCTCTTTTGCCCCTACCCCAATTTATAAATATTTCTAGACAAAGGACAGGAATTCTTTTTGCCTAAAGCAAGCCAAACGAGCCTTGCTGAGAAGGCAGTAATGTTCACAAGAGGGGACTTCAGCACTGTAACCAGTGCTACCTTAGAAGATGCTGCTGCTGAAGTCTCTGACAGAAGTATTTAATGCAGAAGGCACTGCTGTAAAATCATGTGGTTCTGCTCACTGTCCAGTTTTTTACATCAGAAAAAGATTCTTTCCACCCTTTCTTGTGCTGTATAAATGGTCCGGTCACATTTTGCATGATAGCAGCTTCCCTGTCAGGTATAATGGAACCAAATTCAGGTATTGGCCTTATCTCCAGAGGGGATTCAGGATGGAAAGGAGTAGGTTATCATCAACACTGCTGTTCTCTGCCAGCAAACTCCAGCTCTACGTTGCAGCTTATCAGGGAAACCTTCCAGTGTGTGCTCTACAGACACGATGATCAGTCCACAGTCCTGTCCTATTGTGTCTCATGGGCTTCTTATTCAGCTCCTCAGTGCTTCAGTTACTCTCTTCTGCTAGAGAAGCAAGCAAATGCACTTCATAGCTCCCAACCAAGCCAGTACAAGGACACCTACTTGGTAAAAGCTTCAGTAATGTATAGCTGAATTCACTCCAAGGCCCATTTCAAAACTAGGCAAACGTACTGAGTACATCCATTCCTGAAGCACCTTTGGACTAACTGGCAGTATTTATCTTTAGTGTTCCAGATCAGGACTTCATCTCTGTGTTCTCCAGGGACCTATTCCTTGGGTTTGCTGTGCACCTGCTGTAGTTTTTGGACCACTAGATCAGACATTTTTTCACCTCATTTCTTTCCTCAATTAAGGTAATAGCAAGTTTTGCTTAGAACTGCTGGCACAAGGTATAATTACAATGACAAAACAATTACAGAAAGTTGCTGTAGCTGTATTGCATGTGGTTAGCAAATTAGTTATTTCACAAATCAGAGTGCCCATCAAGTACAAGCATTTCTTAATTGTCTGCAGTAATTACCATTTTCTTCTTGACGCAATTTTTTCTAAATATAAAAATTTGTCACTGGTATTGAAATTATTAATGGGGGGGTGGGTTACTTGAGTGCATTTACTCCTGATTTATCACAGGAAATGAGTAGTGAAAGTGTGAAAAAAATTAACTACTGATTATGGCAACTGTAGAGACATACTATCTTCCACTGTCTGTTTTAAGTAAGGACTGAAAGATTCTTTTGGACATTCTTAATTCAGCCTTGTGAACATTGTATGTTTAGCTGGTCAATAATACTTGCACAAAAGTACAATAATCCCAGGGAAACAACAGTGCTGCTAATCTTCACAGACCAGGTCTCACCTGGAGCAAAGTAAAATCATTAACAGCTTTCCAGTCTAATCTGTATTTTGTCCTTTTACTATCTGAAATTCTGCAGACTGCACTGCTCAGTTCTTTCCCACCAGTTCCAGATACAGCTCCAGTGCCAAGCAGGCTCACTTATGAAAGGCTGTCCTTATCCAAAATCTAAATCACATGAATTTTTTATAGACAGCATGACATCCTTGTTAGAGTGTTTAAACCTGTTCAGCATTTGTGAGCAGAGGATTCAAAGAAAGATTCTTTTTGATATTCATCCTGTATTATTATACAGATAAACAGATTTTGTGTTTGCCTCAAGATGCAGCAAATATACGTGGCTAAAGAGTTTTGCTATGGAAGTCCCTTTTCAACAGCATATTCAGGATTTAATCAATGGGGAGAATACTAAAATCTGGGCCAATTTTAAGGCCCACTTTTGCCAAAGCAGTTGATCTTTCTTAGAAGAATTTAGCCATTGAAAGTCAAGAAATCATTTGCTTTTTGAACAAGAGTAGAGTGAAATCCTGAGAATGGGGCCTGGTTTCCTTTTTTATTTAGGGAAGAGCCTGCATGCAGAGGATATTCTTATTAATATCCAGCATTTTAACAGTAAATGTCATACAGTAATTGGCACGACTCCCTTAGCAGTTTGGATTCACAGCCTTCTCAACGCATTGGCAGTTTGGCCAAAGGCCCGCCCAGCGTGCTGCAGCAGTCATTGTTGCACCAACGCTCTGTGGCTGTGCTCAGCCAGCTCTTCTCTGACTGCTGCACCACAGTCCAGGTCTCTGAGCATTTTTTTTTCCACAGCTCTGATGCTAAGACACTCACTAATTAATGCAGCTCCACAGCAGAATATCAAACTGCTACCTTTTCAGCATTCCAGTTTTCAGGCATCTGATGGAACACTGCAGGGTTTTTTTTCTATAATACAAGTCCAGGATGTGTGCTGTACTTGGCATATCTGCAACATCTGGGGGACTTTGACCTGGTTTCATTGCGCACGTTCACAGGAACATTCTCTGTTCACTGCTTTGTTGCCTCAATATGAGATGTGGTGCATGGTTTACAAAGAACAGATGATACAAGTGCTTACTGATTTAGCACCTCACACATTTGCAGATTTGCCCACTTCTTCGTAACTGCTTTCTTCCACTTTCACCATACTGCAGATATTTTCACTTTGAAATTTTAACCTGCCTAGTTTTTTTCCACCTCCATAGGAGACAGAAGATGACTGTCTCTCTGTCATAAAACAATACCACGCCATTCCAGATGGATGCATGATGATGATCTTCAAGAACATATTTGACATAGTGATTTAACAGTCTCCCTTGGCTGGTTACTGAAGTGCTTTCCTTTTCTCAGTGCCTAATAATTCACTTCTGTCGCAATTCAAGCACTCTGCTCATTATCTGTAGACAGAGAGGAAAGTTTAATCCTTTCTTACCTTTCACTTATCTGAAAACTGTAGTGCCATAGACCAATATTGTCTTTTTTCTCTGGACAAATTCAGCATCAATTCCTGCAACCTTTCTTCACAAGACATTTTCTACAAGTTCCATACAGCTTTTGCCCTTCTCAACAGCACAACATTGTAGATACCTCTTCAACCCTTTATCCACTGTAAATCTCAGTCCCTCTGCCCAAGTCCCATCAACCAGATAACCCCTGCTTCAACTCTGGGAGGTGAAACAAAAGAATCTAAGCAGAACCGTTCATGAAATCACTTTCCTATCAAATCTCAACTGCACAGATACAGTTTTTTGCAACATATTAGATGTCCTCTCCAGACCATGCTCTTCAAACAGCTCTGCTGAGACAGTTTGTACACATCATTCTCCAGGAGACACAGCTTCATTTTAAGGTATCCATAGTATGGGGTAGTCAAAGCACTCATCTATAGACTGCAAAGACAGGTGTGTGCTCTAAGTAATATGCCGTACACTTCATACGCACACCAAAAAAACTGATGGCATTGAAGTGAAAACCAGAAAGCATTCAGATATTTTGTCCTAGAACTGAACATATAGTAAATAAACTTTTTTTTTTTAAAATATATGCTGTGAGTATGACTTCAGAAACAGATTAAAGGGTAACACAATTATTGATGTTAATTAGAGGAACTGCAGAATCTTCAGCATCCCTAACTGCAGGACAATTTTACCTGTGGAAAGAAAAACAATTGCAACTTCTCTGCCAATGTCCGTCATGGGCATCTAGACTTTTCTAAATGAAACATGTATCACGTCCTTCTCCACAAGGACTGGGATGAAGCAACTTGGCCAAGAACACATGGAGAAGTTTACAGATCAGTTTAGAAGTGAACCAGATCTGAAATACAGAGAACCCAGCTTCCTTATAAAATGCTAAATAATGAAGGTCTTGGAAAAAAGCCTGCACCCACAGTTCTAACAGTGTATAATATTTACAGACATTAAGCATCTGGAAAAATCAAACTGCAGATAAGTTTGGCCAACAAGCATTTCTAGAAAATGCAGCCTGGAAAAAACTTCTTATCTGACAGCAGACTGTATCATAGCTTCCACTAGTCTGACAAAAAGGAGTTTTTAAGAACGTATCTGTGCTTTATGTTATTGAAATCAACTCTTTCTTAATATTTCCAAATGAAAATGCAGCTAAATGGAAAATTCACTGGTTAAGAAAAAAAGCATCTTTGACTACTTCAAGACAAAATAGTTTTGCCCACTGCAGGCCTTGGAAAAAAAAAGTTTTCTGGAGTTTTAAGTCTGCATGTATAGTTAAAGCATGTTTTAGCCTTTGAAATAGAGTGCATATTTAGCTTTCTCTGAAACTCCACATTTTGCAGCACCATCTGATGGAAGTCCTGCAACTCACTAAGCTCACATTCTGTTATGAGTGAACTCCTCAAACATTGAAGGTGGAACAGGATCTTTTCTACAAATAAAATGTGGAAGATCATTACATCTGTGCTGGTTTTTACAGTGCTGTTCTAGTCAGCAAGGGATCCAGTGGAAAGTTGGAGATTGACTAGATCTCTGAAGTAGACCTCAAAATATGTTAGCAATACATGCTATTATTACATTCAAGAGCATATTCTGCTTCCTGCATACTGTGCCTGCCACGGCTGTGTCTGCCTGTCAGCTACTAGGGCATTTATTGGGGTCACTGCTGTTTGCAGAACACCATTTTCCCTTGTCTCCTGCAGTGTCTATATATGTTTATATCAATAAGAGTCATCAAGGATGAAAGTAAACAGCATCTTCTGTTTTATGTAGTGAAAACAGAGCCATTATGAGACTGTCATAAATCAAGGGATTTAATACCAAAGCAGCAGCTGGGGAAAAATGCATATACACACACACACAAATATTTAATTGCAAATAAAAAAAGGTGATTCTCTCCTGAGTAAGGAAATGCTGATTGTATTCAACTGATCAGCAGGATTTTATATTGAATTGATCTGAATAGGTGTTTTGTGCAAATTGGAAATACTGAAAATGTTGAAGTAAATGTATTCAGGTGAGTCTACAAAAGTATCTCAGTATAATAAGCAAAATGCAACAATTACTTTTGCAGATCTTAACACATGGAGCACAAGGACATAAGGGACAAACACTCTAAAGAGATTCTTTTTCTGGACAAAGAAAACAATGATCTTTATTTCTTCCTATTTTATAGACACACAATCAGGATAGATCTTGACAAACAAGCATCCCAAAGGAATTTGGTCAAATGTAGTAGAGCTAAGGGAACACAGCGTAGTTTAAATGTATTGCACTGACTAGCACAGGCATCATTTTTAGTTTTGTTTTTCGGTCAACTGCAGAAACTATGTTAACTGCAAATGCTGCCCAAGCCTGTCAGATGTCATGCAGAGGAGAGAAGAGCAAGAGAAAAGTCACTAATGCCTGTAGCCTTTTGTTTAGTCAAACAACTGAATTACCCTGAGATAAGTATCGGAGAGCCAGGCTTAGGCAGTTTTTCCTTTGCATTCTCATATTGTGCTAGAAACTGCGCTGAAAATTAGGTAAAAGCTAAAACCCCCCTTTGCACAGGGTTTCAGCTTTGCACTGGTAATAGTTATTAACTCCTCAGGCTATGCAGCATTTGCCAGAGTGATACTACCACTGCCTCACTACCTTAAATATTCAATACATGCTTCATAAGGCAACATCTGTTCTGCCCCATGGATACATCATAAATGCTTTTATATTGAGGTTTCAAGATTTATAGCCTGGCTTGAAAATGCAATTAATTTCCTACTTAAAGCACAAGTATGTCTTCTTATTTCAAACCTTGTAAGTATAGCCCCTAATAATTGTTCTTTTGAGACAAGGACAAAGGAAAAAATGTTATGTAGATCAATGCAAATTTAGTTTGATCAACTAAAAAGGTTTATAAAGTATTTTTAACTACACTGGCTGTTGAATATTTCCATGATTGTTGATTTTTATTTCTGCAACATAAACTAGTCCTTTCATACCAAAGCCTAGATATTTCTAGGTAGTTACTTTGATACTTCTATAAAAACTCCCTACTTTGAGTTTTCAGTTTCTTTCTGGATGTATTTAAGGTTAAGGTCTGTTTGAAAGGCCACTAGGAGGAAGAGGAGAGTAATGACAAAAGGAAGAAATGTTTTCACATACCAAGCATGTTCAAAGTTTAAGCTAATCAGTTTACACTGATTTACACTGAAACACTAATCGGTGTTTCTCCAGCAGTGGGACACATCAGATCGCCCGTGTTAGGTTACCCTGGGTGTGCCAAGCTCACACTCAATATTGCATTTCAAAATAATAATTTTTAAGAAGTATCCTCTTCATACACATATCATTACTAATTCATGAATATCCACTGGGTTGCTTTACAGCTCTCTATTTTTTATGCATCTGCAGGCAGTGGTAAGTTCAGATAATAGCCAATATGCTGAGGTATAGAGCTCCTGGCACTGAGCAGCTACTGTTCCAAATAGGCCATAAAACTTTAGAAGACATATAATATTCAGAATTAACTTCGTTTCATGTTTTTTCTTATTCTGCCATTTCAACTTGAAAATAGTCTCCAAAAGCATTTCCAAAACCCATATGAAAGAGTAAAATGCTATAAAAATGTCTGGTAAGCTGAAGGTCAATTGCGCTCATCACCTCCTGCCCAAAATTTTACATCTGTCTACTCAGTTTACCCTGCAGACTGAACAGTGACAGTTTTGGAAGGTGCTGCAGTGAGAAAAAACTCGGGCAGCAAATACAAATCAAGAAAATTGAAGAGCTGTAAGAATAAGAGAATCTTAGAGATATTTCTGAAAACAGGCACCTTTCTGCTCTCTATTTCCCTACAAACACATACAACACACTAAAATATGAACACATCCAGCCAACACGTCCTGGTTGAAGACAGACACAGGTTCATAACCATGAGAGGAATATTTCCGATAAGTCAGTGTAAGGAATTTATGCACTTGAAAATACAACAGTGGCAAAGATTCATTACTTATAACTCACACAAAGTAGTATTTTAGGAACAAAAGAGTGCACTCGATTTCAGCTGCCTGAAGGCAAAACAAGAGAAGCATCACTTTGACCTTAGTTATTCATATGGCTCATTACAATGGTAATTTTCAAAATCTCTGTCTTCTGGACTCCAGGACAGGTAGTCCAAGAAGGATCATGACTTGGAAGAGCAAGTCCACAAAGTCTGCAAAACCACTATATATTCAGGAATATAACTTCAGTGATAACACAGTTTAGGACTGGCTTTCCTGTAAACACCTGTAGGCACACAACTGGTCCTGTTACCATCTGTACAGCCACGTCTCATTTCTTTGTGCAGAAAAACAAGAAAATACAGATATGAAGGCGTGAACAGGGCTGACTCCTGACTGTTGAAACCCATCTCCATAATCATGTTCATTGTCACACTCATCACTCACGTAGTAAACATGCTGCATTAACTTAGCATACATTTGCATTAGTTCAGAGCTTTCAGTACCTAGATGAAAGTCTAAATTATTGCCCATCTTCCTTCTACTTCAGTAAGTTCAAAGGCACCTGCCTGCCTTTTTCTGGAGAGGAGGAATATAAAAATGCATTCAGCTTTTCTAAACTTATACACAGTACAGTAGCAAGGATTTACCTTAAAATAGGCAACAAGTGATAGCAAATTTATAATGAAGAATAGCTTGGGCTACACACTTCCATTAGCATTGAAGAGATGTTGCCATCTGAGGTTTTGGCCAATATTCTCTTCACTAAGCTGTTAGTCACTGCTGCCTTAGATAATAATTATTTTCAATATATATCCTATTTAAACTCTCAATAAGAAAATAGGTAGACATGATGTCCTAAACTAAGAGGTTTCCCCAAACACATTTATTTTTCCATATGTACAATATGCATTTTATTAAAAATTTTTAAAATTTCAAAATCCAAGCAATCCAAAGGTAGCTCTTACTTTCAGAAACCTTACTAAACTTTACCAGTGAGGATACTCTTAATAACACATAAAAATTTTCAAACTTTCTCAGAGGAACAATTGAGTTTTTTATAAAACAGGTCAGTGAGAGATGTTGAAATTTTTATGTATTTATATATGTGTTCATCATATGCGCATATAAGAAAAAATTACAGTAATAAATAAGTTATTTATTTTATATATAAAATATATATATTTTTTTTATATATATATATAAATTAAATAGTTCTAAAATACTGTATTATCTTAGCAATGCGTTGCTTCATAACATGTAAAGACTTCAAAACTCACTGAAGAGATTAGAAAAACATTTAGCAATTCCTTGGGTGACCTAATATAGCAGCAGAGTCACAGGTCACACTAGCAGTCTTGGGTCATGTCAGTACTTCAGAATAAAGTGTTTTTAGAGGTGTCTCAGTTGGAACGGTGCTTCACAGCTCCCCGCCACCTTTATTCTTTCAGTGACCATTCAGATGGCTGTGTACAAAACTGACACTTAAAACAAGTCATGAAATGGCTGGAGAATGGATGAGAGTCTGCTTCTGTTCATAGCACATCACTGCTTATGCTGACGGATAGGAAGCAAGAAGAAAACACACTTTTGGAAACACTTGAAAGTTTTTGAGGACGCCAGTGAAGCCATTCTTCCTGCACTAAAGAACTTGCCTTTTCTTGAGAGGGATTTTAGCGACGTATCATTCCACTTCCCTCGCTTTAGTACCAACAGTAAATCNCATATACAACACACTAAAATATGAACACATCCAGCCAACACGTCCTGGTTGAAGACAGACACAGGTTCATAACCATGAGAGGAATATTTCCGATAAGTCAGTGTAAGGAATTTATGCACTTGACAATACAACAGTGGCAAAGATTCATTACTTATAACTCACACAAAGTAGTATTTTAGGAACAAAAGAGTGCACTCGATTTCAGCTGCCTGAAGGCAAAACAAGAGAAGCATCACTTTGACCTTAGTTATTCATATGGCTCATTACAATGGTAATTTTCAAAATCTCTGTCTTCTGGACTCCAGGACAGGTAGTCCAAGAAGGATCATGACTTGGAAGAGCAAGTCCACAAAGTCTGCAAAACCACTATATATTCAGGAATATAACTTCAGTGATAACACAGTTTAGGACTGGCTTTCCTGTAAACACCTGTAGGCACACAACTGGTCCTGTTACCATCTGTACAGCCACGTCTCATTTCTTTGTGCAGAAAAACAAGAAAATACAGATATGAAGGCGTGAACAGGGCTGACTCCTGACTGTTGAAACCCATCTCCATAATCATGTTCATTGTCACACTCATCACTCACGTAGTAAACATGCTGCATTAACTTAGCATACATTTGCATTAGTTCAGAGCTTTCAGTACCTAGATGAAAGTCTAAATTATTGCCCATCTTCCTTCTACTTCAGTAAGTTCAAAGGCACCTGCCTGCCTTTTTCTGGAGAGGAGGAATATAAAAATGCATTCAGCTTTTCTAAACTTATACACAGTACAGTAGCAAGGATTTACCTTAAAATAGGCAACAAGTGATAGCAAATTTATAATGAAGAATAGCTTGGGCTACACACTTCCATTAGCATTGAAGAGATGTTGCCATCTGAGGTTTTGGCCAATATTCTCTTCACTAAGCTGTTAGTCACTGCTGCCTTAGATAATAATTATTTTCAATATATATCCTATTTAAACTCTCAATAAGAAAATAGGTAGACATGATGTCCTAAACTAAGAGGTTTCCCCAAACACATTTATTTTTCCATATGTACAATATGCATTTTATTAACAATTTTTAAAATTTCAAAATCCAAGCAATCCAAAGGTAGCTCTTACTTTCAGAAACCTTACTAAACTTTACCAGTGAGGATACTCTTAATAACACATAAAAATTTTCAAACTTTCTCAGAGGAACAATTGAGTTTTTTATAAAACAGGTCAGTGAGAGATGTTGAAATTTTTATGTATTTATATATGTGTTCATCATATGCGCATATAAGAAAAAATTACAGTAATAAATAAGTTATTTATTTTATATATAAAATATATATATTTTTTTTATATATATATATAAATTAAATAGTTCTAAAATACTGTATTATCTTAGCAATGCGTTGCTTCATAACATGTAAAGACTTCAAAACTCACTGAAGAGATTAGAAAAACATTTAGCAATTCCTTGGGTGACCTAATATAGCAGCAGAGTCACAGGTCACACTAGCAGTCTTGGGTCATGTCAGTACTTCAGAATAGTTTAAAGTGTTTTTAGAGGTGTCTCAGTTGGAACGGTGCTTCACAGCTCCCCGCCACCTTTATTCTTTCAGTGACCATTCAGATGGCTGTGTACAAAACTGACACTTAAAACAAGTCATGAAATGGCTGGAGAATGGATGAGAGTCTGCTTCTGTTCATAGCACATCACTGCTTATGCTGACGGATAGGAAGCAAGAAGAAAACACACTTTTGGAAACACTTGAAAGCTTTTGAGGACGCCAGTGAAGCCATTCTTCCTGCACTAAAGAACTTGCCTTTTCTTGAGAGGGATTTTAGCGACGTATCATTCCACTTCCCTCGCTTTAGTACCAACAGTAAATCCAACATTATGCGTTGTTAACAAAGAAATTACACTTTCCACTTCATAAAGCAGCCTGCCGTCATCTGGAGCTGTGTGCCATCTGGAGGGCCAGCTGACAGCACGGTCACCCGGGACCAGCGCAAACTGAACTCCAATTGCACGGCTCGCTCACATCGCATCGACAAGCAAAGAACAAATTTTGTCAAGCCATTCAGAGAGCCTTGTATTGAAAACTAATTTTGTCAATTAAAGTATAACTATGAATGCTCATTCATTTAAAACAAGAAATGAATTATTCATGCTTTGAACATTCCTTTTTCCAGAGCCCTTGTCTCTTCTCATCTAGAATGGTTAGAAGCAGCCTCAACTCCCAAGTGAAAGATGGACTTTTATTAGTTATTCTTTCAGTGTTCCTCATGGAAAATATGATTTTTGAAAAGGCCTGCATGATTTAGGATTTAGAAACCCCATCAGGAATTGAAACAGGCATACAGAGCCTGGAACAATTATATATTCTGGGTTATTATGTTCCTTGTCAAAAACAGTTCTGGGAAATAATAATGCACCAAAAAAGTTATGCCCTACCTTGAATCCCTCCCCAACTTGGTTATCTTAATGTCAATAACCAAAAATTAACATACTGAGAAGTTTCAAATCCTGCTGTAAGACAGTTTGACATTTCTGTATTTTTTAATAACCGCAAGAAAAATTATCATCATAGCTATGTCCCAGTAGGATAAATCAATTAGTAACTAAAAATACAAAATCAGATTCAGAATTTATCAACTGATGCCTCTGTGAAACCCACACACTCTGCAGCATCAGCTGTTATTATGCATGTTCTGGTAAAGCAACTCGATTTCTCTGTATATGCTTCAGCTGACAATATAGCTTCTTTTTTATGTCCTCCTATACAAGTTCTGCATAAGACTAAAAAAAATTCCACTGTGAATAGCTTTCAACTGGCAAATTCTCTGATGTGTGAAGAAAACATTGTTCAACCTTAGGTTGCCCCTAGTTCACGACAAAATTTATACTTCAGATTTTTTAAAACTATGCTATGAGTGCATCTCATCAGAGCAAGCAGAGAAATCTGTTATGACACTCTTGGGCAACACCACTCAAGATTTATGCCTTATCTAAAAGCCATTACAGCATAGGAACAATCACCTTCTCAACCACCGAAGAGACTTGAATATTCTAATAAATGGTCTTGGAGCCACCAAAGTGACTTAGTTCAAACCATAACTGCTCCTATACCTTTGCAGTGGCTATCTCTAGTGAATAAATACTGTTTGTACTTATAAAATAGTTGTGCACAATGAATCTTTGCACACAATGAATCTTTACTTCCAGCTGATTAACATCAGTAAAACTACTCTTACTTTTCAAGCTTTACTGCAGAATATCTAATTATTTTATTCACCCCAATAGGATCTGGGCTCTTCGAAAAGCCTGCAAAATATCTCAACTCAGACTGTGCAGCTTAAACAAATACCAGGAATTACCACTACAGATTAAGTACTTGTGCAAATAAGATTTCAGAACCAGGAAGGTTGGAATCACATTACAGAGAGAGCTCTATGCTGGGACAGGAACAGTGTAATATTAAATTGAGATGAACATAAATGAAGTGGCAGAGGCTTACTTACTCAAAATAAACTGCCAAGAAGAAACCAAGCTATAGTAATAACAGTTTTGTCTGCATATTGCAGCTTCATTAGGAGTTTTGTGAGCATAACAATATTGCTCATGATTTACTGTTTCCCCTAGGGAGCAGAAATTAAAGATGAGAGCATCATCATTTTCCCAGTGTCATTCACATGTGCAGATAATGCTCTTGGCAGAAGGGATAACTGTTCCCACAGAACTCACTGCAGCAGCTCCATGTAAGGATGTCTGCTGTCATCTTGCACTCTCCTCTGTTTCTCAGTAAGATGTCCTAAGTACAGCTTCTTTTTCAGCTCTGAGCTCTAAGACTACGAAAGAGATGAAATCTATACCTCTTATCCACAACAACCCTGCAACATAGAGCTTGCACTGTTTTCAAGGAAAAATATTTCGACCTTTACAAAGCTGTGTGAATAAAGTTTCTGTGAAGTGACTTAATTTCTTAGCATATGGATTTCCTTTCCTGGCATGCTACTGCGATTCAAATTCCTTAAAAAAAACCCAACAAAAAACCACCACCCCCAAAAAACCCAAACAAACAAACCCACACTGTATAAAAGCAATGTGTCAAGGGAGGTTTAGATCAGCTCTTATGAAAAATTTCTTTTCCCAGAAGGTGGTTGGGCACTAGAATGGGCTCCACAAGGAAGAGCAGCACCAAGTCTGCCAGAGCTGAAGAAGCTTTTGGACAACATCCAGGTGTATGCTGTGATTCTGGGGGCTGTCCTGTGCAGGGCCAGGAGCTGGACTTCTATGATCTTTGTTGTTCCTTCCAGCTCAGAGTATTCTATGATTCATCTCATCACCAGTCCCATTTTTTGGTCTGCCTTCTAGCATATACACAAATCACAATTTTATAACCCGGTGGAAGTGAGCTGATGACTGCAGTACACTCTGCCTGCTGTATCCATGCCTGACTGCTCTTGGAGACAGCCTTAGGGAACTTCAGGGTCCTCTGCTCTGAGCCTGCAGAGTTACATCAAGAGCTTATTTTAAGAGCAAGAAGTTTTCAGTTAAGCAGTTATTATCCCAGAAATCCTTCTGCTCAATGACTCCCTTGAATACTAGAAGTGCTAACTGAATCCTTTCAACCAGAAGTTTTCACTCCAAGATAGATTATTTAATCTATAATGTAGGGGGAAAAAAGACCACTATGAGAAAGAATGAATAGATGGTAATTATTCTTTGCCTTTTTGCCTTTTTTTTTTTTTTTTTTTATTAAGTCGTTCATAGAACCATGAGATGAATACTTTAGGAAGCGGGGGTTGTAAAGGCGATCTAATGATATTGCCAAAGACCGATCTCTTACTTGCAGATTCACACTCTGTGTAGTAAGTCACAAGAGTCTCAACTATAAGGCAATGTTCAGAAAGCATTCAGTTACAGTATGAAAGAAAATAAACAGTGAGTAAAATTTAGAGACCACAGTCTTCCAATATATTCACTAATATTGACATTTCCCATAATATTTGTTCCACCAGCACAGGGCTTACTTTCCCAATAAATAGCTTTTGTGTTCCTGATCTTTCTTTGGCACCATATTCAAGACAAGCAAGAGTGCTCAGTTATTATAAATAGAGAGGACTGCAGTCTTTGGCAGAAAGTAATCATTATATTAAACACTTGCTCAATATTCAAATCAAGACTAAGGTATATGACAAGGTAAGTATCAAAGAAGCATGAAATACCATTGACGTTCTAAAAATATTCCTTAGAAGTTATTGACATCTGACCTCACACTGTGTGACTGAAAAATCTAAATTGTTCATTGACCTTGGCTGGTCTGGGCACAGATATGTTAAGAATATCCATGTAAGTTAGGTTCAGTGAGTTTTTATCATTAACAACTATGGTGAAGAGAAATTACTGGGGAGATTTAGAAAGAGGTGGAGAGATGCTCTGGAAAAAACAGGAAGCCATTAGATCTTTTCATAGATTACCTTTTACACTGTAAATGAATTCTTCCCAATGCAGAGTACCACAGGAAAATCACATTACAACCAGGTCCACAAGTTCCATTAATTAAGGCAGTCGTCGTTTTACATTAATAGTCTCTTTTCAGAGAAACAACTACTTGGATAATGGATGAAAACAGCCTTAAATTACACTGAAAGTTGTTTTTTTTAGTAGAGCTGTGATTTGCCATAGTAATTAAGTTTAAAAAAAACCATCCTACATTTTACAACAACTAGATGGCACTGTCCAAATAAACTGTTCTGTTCATGCTCATTTATCTGCTCATTAGACTGGGTTTTCTGTTTAAGCAATTACTTATATTTAGGATAATAATAGCCAACCTTCACAAGAAGAATTTAAAATAGGGGATTTTTTTGTAAAAAGAGATCCTTTGCTAAAACAAAACCGCAAACAAATTTTCTCAAATTTCAAGTATTGACAGAAATTCCAGCCTGACAGAACTCAATGACAAAATTCCCACGTGACTTAGGCAAATGCAGGGTTTGATTCATGATGCCAGCATTCATTAGTCGGATTATATAAGTTTCCTCAAACTTTGGCTTCTTTTAGTCTCTCTCCCCACCATGCTAACACACATAATTATAATATGCAGAGCAAGGAAATGACTGATATTGTCCACAGTATAGTGGAATCTGATCATGTTCTCTCTCCAGCAGAAGTAGGCAAGGTTTCCAGGTACTTTACTGGCAGTAATTCCCAGCATTATAGAAACTGATTGTTAGTGAGAAAGAAGACAACATAATGAATCAAACACCAGAGTGTCAATTTTCAAAAGCCTTCAAGCAGTGATCTGTACAATGGGATGGAATAAAGAAAAGCTGCCACTTCTGAAAGGGCTGAAGCTAGCTCATGTTAGAGGTATTTTTGGAGAATTTTCTATTATTTTTCATGCTTTGCTTCTGTTTTACATACATATGCTCTCATGTATCATTTAAATTATTGCCTAGTGACTAATGCAGCAAATATAAAGGAGAGCATTTGGTGCCTACGCAGAGGACTTGGGAGAGCATTCAACAGTAGATAGTGCTCCTCAGAGGCAGCCTGGCTGTCTCATTTCATGTCCATCCTGTTAAACTAGGAGCTTATGTTCTTTACTAGCTTCCAACTTACGTGCTTCAAACCACAAAATGCACATGAGGTAACTTGTCTCCTGTATTACAACTACTGACACACCGAAAAAGTTAAACTCCAGTTTAAATATTAAAATTTTTAAAAATCAACACAAAGCCTATACAGGTAAATAATGGCCTTGATCCTGTGTTGCTTGCTAAACTTCATCTCCTGCCACAAGCCTGCTGCAGAGATGCACAAGCCAAGTTCCCAGAACAAGAGACAAGCAAATGAGCTTTGCTAACAGCCCTGACTTTCAGGCACAGAGAGAAACCCCTGCAGTAGCAGGAAAGTGCCCACTGCATACAGTCACCACCCTTGTGAGGAGAACAGAGTGACAAAGTGCATCCAATTCAGTGAGATAAAGTAAGAAGGGAAAAACATTCAAGGGATTATAGCGGTACTCCTATAATCGTATGATAAATTTATTTGCTCCACAGACAAATAAGTTTTGGTCAATTTTGAGCAGACAACCCTTGCTCACCACAACCCTGCACTGATCATTGCCAGTGGCAAGCTTCCCAGAGACATGGGGTTGCTCCTTCTGAAGAGGACACCAGGAATAGTGCTATCCCCAGGTACATGGAGGTCCCCTGAGTGAGCCAGTCATGCATATTGAGAGAGATACAAGCTCTGTTCCTTCCTCCATTTGGCTGGATTTTGTCTCACAGCCTGCTTATCCTGGAAATGCTCTGAAACAAGAAATGCAGTGGGGTGTCCTGGCAAAGTCTCCTTTCAGTATCAATGTTTTGCCTTTATGCTTGCTTACCTTCTCCAAACATACACAATATAGTTTAATGAGAAATGTTTCTCCCGTACACAAGCCAAGGTCTGTAGAGAAAAAAATTAAATAAGTAATAAAATTACTGGGGCAGAGAATAGAAGCTCTGTGTCCTAGCTGAAGAGCGCATCCTTGCTGGCAGGCTGGAAAGCTATTCTTTTCTTGTTCCGTCTGATCGCCTATTTAATCTTTTTTACAAGATAGGACAGGTCTAACAGGAAGGTAGGGCATCCTTCCAGGCAGTTCAAGTCTCCCACTTGTCAGGTAGTCACCTTCACTACCAGATTATTATAAAACAGGGCAGCCCATTCCTCCAGCATAACAAACACAGATCTTAGTTGTCCTTTCTTGCAAATACAGCAACACAGTCCCACATTATGAAACCTGTTTTTCACAAACCTAGATTGATTAAAATCTATTTTGAGTGACTGCCTTTGATTCCTTTTTCTTCACCTCATATTAGGCACAGGGCTGGTGATATGATAGGAAAATAAATTAATTTATTCCCATAGACTCACTCACAGGACCTAAACAGATTTCCCAGTTGGGTCTGCTGAGGTCTCACAGGAGAGCTGTGAGCCAAGGACTCCAAGTACAGTGAACACAATTTAATGTGAAAGAACAGGCACAAGCCTGTAAGCTAAAAAAGTTGTGTCCACATAGAGGCTACACAAAGGCTCAAAGAAACAGCTTGCCCTCTACCAAATCACGTCACACTGCTTTGGTTCACTAATCCTTTCACAAACCACATGCTTTCAAATGCAAACACAGTGAATGTTTTAGGGGAACTGTGCTAGAAGTATCCATAAACCGAATACTTCAAAATACTATGCAGATTGCAAATTACTTGCGTTTTGATTGACTAATCAGCTTCCTGAAAAGAGCCTTCTATATACTATGATTACTGTCTTGATTGGAATTCAGCTTTGCCAACCTCCTCTGTTTTAGCAAATCCATACACTAATCTTCATTAACAAAGATTCTGGAGATTTTTCTTTTGTTATGATTGCTGTGATATTTTTTTCTTTTAAACTAAGTTTAAAAAAAAAATCAGCGTTGTCCAAGATCAGTAAAACTTTTATGTGATTGTGTTTAAAATGAAACATGATCATATTGAGACTGATAACTCCTGCAACACATTCATATCTGGATTCTAACAGGAATGAAGTCATCACTGAACTGATTTATGTTTGGGTTTTTTGTTTGTTTCCTTTGCTTTTAGTTCCACTATTGAGTCTTTTCCCTTCCAAAAATTGAGGAAAGTTTTCATTACATTTGCACGAGATGTCTCCAAAAGAAAATGGCAAATTAAGTACAAAAAGCCTTTTTGGATGACACCAATGACGACATGGAACAAAGCAGCCAAGAAGGCAAACAGAACACTGATTGTGGAAGTGTAACTTGTGTGAACAAAATGACAGACTTGTATTTATTAACACTTGTCTACACTTGGAATTTTAACAGAATAGTTATCCCAGAATTACTGCTTTGATTGAAACCAAAATAACTGTTCCAGAATAATTACCAAGAAGGTTTCTTCAGCATGGGAACTAGTTTAGCATGATAAAACAAATACTCTTTTAAAATTCATTTTCTTTCTAATTCAATAAATGTGTTTGCACATTTCCAGTACAAGGTCCCCATTCTATCACAGCCTAATTCTATCCTAAAATGCACTTTATTCCATGGTATGGACTCTGCTGAGCACAGGGTCAAAGCACTGCAGCCAACGAGGCAGGAACAACACACCTTCTGTACCATAACAATTTATAATAATCTGCAGACAAAAAAACCAAGGGATGGAACAAGCAAGCAAAGGTTCCACTGTAAATGGATCTGACCCTTGAAAAGGCAGGTGAAGAGTCAAGAGTAGAAGGACTTTGAGGGTCAGCTGTCTAGTCTGGAAATCCTGACTTGTTATCACAGAGTCAAAGCATACTGAAATGTCCCTTGGGGAATGTCACCTGCATGAGGAGCTCTGTCACAACTTGTCTACAATTCATATCTCTGTTCCCAGGGAGGTGTCCAGACAGTGATCTGGGATTCCATAACTGATGGCAAAAACAGTAAGAGGAGGAAGGCAAAATTTCATCAACAAATCTCAGAATATTCATGCATAATTTAAATTTCAAAATTATTTAAGCAGAAATATCAGCTTGCTAAATAGATTTACAGAGATAGCAGAGCTTCTCTCATGTCCTCATTGTGGTCTTGACCTACTTTTCATATAAATATTCATGTTCCATTCCAGTGGTAATAGGAAGGCAGGTTATTTCAGGTTTCAAGGCCAGGCTGAATTTGTCTGAGGCACTGGTGAAAACCAGCTGGCAGGCTTCCTTATCTATTGTTGTGCTTTCCTTTGCAGAGGGGGATTAAAAAAAAAAAAAAGAAAAAGGAAATAAAGGCATATTCATTGTCTAATCAAATATCTTGCCTTTGCTTCCCTCCAAAGCAGTGAGTTACAAAAGAATCAGGATCAGTGCCTCTGGAACAGACCAACACTATCACTCAGCAAACAGTGCCCTGAGTAACTGAGGCCACTGCTGTTAAAGCAGAGAGCAACACAGGCAAAGTGTACATATATGCCTGAGCATCTCCTCTTATTTTGTGTGCCCATCTGTTTTGTTCACACCTGAGGCTGCTCTTGCTCTTAACAAATTCTCTCCAGGTTGAACCTACAAATTTTAGAGGTGCAACCTCAGAGAGGTGTGAAGCACTGTGCAGTTGGGGTAGAAAAACAGGAAAAGCAGCAAGAGACATTTAATTTTTTTAGTCTCAACTGAAATATCTGAACACTACCAGAGGAAATACATTCTCAGAAAAACAACAAAACCTATTAGATAACTAAAAAGCTCATAAGAAAACATTTGTCTGATAAAGCACAGCTATGAAAAGTATTTTAAAAATGCATAACTAAGAGACAAGTGAAAGTATTTTGGAAGAGTCTGTTGTGTTCTGTTTAGAGGGAAAGGGCATGATTGGAGCCAGCACAGTAAAGATACACATTTTATCCCATTTTTCCCCTCTCATATCCACTTAACTACATTGTCTCTGTAGTTCTCTTTAAAGGTAAACTTCTATTCAAGTCCAACTACATTTTTGCTGGCTCTTACTCTTACCCTTCATTTCTACTCTAAGAGTGGCTAGGCATCAACCACAAACAGAACTCTACTGTGCAAGGCATCACAGCAGAACAACAGATAATATTTAAGTGCTCCCAGTACGAGCATATGGGAGGATTAGGATGGGAAGAAAGGAGCTCAGAGCAACAAATAGAATGAAAAGTGACACATGCAAGACTGGAGTTTGCCAGGGGCTAGATATGGCTAAGAGGTATGGTAGTCACGGGAAATGAATACAACTGGGTCGAAATGGGGAGACAGGGAAATACAAAGTGAAGCCAAGGTGAAGTGTTCCACTCCTAGCAATTCTTCAGCTCATAAACATATGGGCTGTAAAATTGCAAATAGTGACTATAAAACTTGATTGAATACAGAAGCTAAATTTCAGTTGATCCAGAGTTGATATTAATCTCACCTCACTCCACATGTATGTGAGCCCACCTCTGCTGAGGGGCCACTGAGAGAGTCCACCGATAAGTCTATTCACAGCATCTATGATTGCTTGGTGAATTTGTTCAGACTAGGAATCTTTGAAAGCCAATTTAAACACCTATTGTTTTTGCTAGAATTTTCACAAGGTTTTCCCTTAAGAAGACTCTTTTCTTTCGTGAACTGCCTGCCTCTCACTGTTACAGCAGTAGAACTGTAAACAGATTATAGCGTATAGTAATAGACAAAGAATCATTTGCACCTAAATTCTGAAACCCCAAACATTGTTTTACTGTCTTTGCTGAAAAAAAAAAAAATAAAGTAAAGAATAAAAATTAAAACCCCTACACACACAAGAGCAGGAGAATGGAAATGGTGATTAAAGTATTTTCCATGGCAATTTTAAAGCTTGAATGAGAATGGTACAAAATTCTTCCTGCAATCAACCTGCTATTCTACAGCTCCCTGTGGAGGGACTGGAATAATGCAACTAGTTTCATACCTGTAAGCAAGACCTGCTTGCCTGCATTAGCCTTTCCTCAGAAATAACAGTTATCAGACAAGTCAGGAAAAAGTCATCTAAGGACATGAGATTTGCTCTGCCTACTTGTACATAAATTATATTCAATGCTTCCTATTTCAGTGGAATGCCATCTACATGAAGTTATGGTCCACCATTTCAAAGGAGCAGAGTTTTATAACTTACCAGGATTAACTGTTCTTCACACGCTTACACAAAAATGAGGGAGAGGAAAAGGCCAGATCATTCTCATGCAGAACACATTAAAGCTAGAATATAAATCAAGGAAGCAAAACAGAAAAGAATGTAACAAGCTACTTTTTGAACCAAAGAAATAATTTGAAAGACCAGATTTGCAACACTTAACTCTGAAGCTTTCTTCTCTTGCTTTTAACAAACTAGACTAGACCAGGGTTAGCTTACTAAGGTGCAAAAACTCAGCTGAAGCCTTCAGAGTTACTATTTTGCTGTTTGCTTTGATATTAGATTGTTTTATTTGGTCAGTTTGGGTTTTATTGCTGCTGTTGTTTTTAACATATGCATTATTTATGTATCCTTAAAATACCAAATATACACATCCATGTCAAAATCCTCTAAGACTACAACTACAAAAAGTCAATTTCTTCCCAATCAAAAGCATGAGGAACAAATGGTTTTCCAAAGGCTTCAGCTGAATCCAACTTAATCGAGAAAGTCACTCAGTAACAGCCCTATGTAATAGAGTTTGAGGTTATCAATTAATTTCACAGTGAGACTCAGTAGGAAAAGTACACTTGAACCAGAAGAAGAAGAAGAATAATTTTCCAGTGAGTTGCGAGGAATAGTGCATATCCGGACCAGACATCCAGACACATATCCAGGCATAATAGCAAGTGATATTTGCTGATATTATAATCCCACCTCCTTAGACACAATCCCAATAGAGCAGAAAATCACTTAGAATAAGTTAATCTTATTTAGGCAACACAGGTTAACTTTAAGTACTAATTAATCCCCCAAGAACTTCTGCTTCCTCCTTCTGCTCCATGAATAGATAATCCATCATCATAAATGGATTTTTCACTCGAACAAATGAAAGGCTTATTACAAACCAGGGTGAAATACTTCATGTCAGATTTTTCCAGGACTCTATGACTGAAAATGTTGATTCTGAAGTTAAAACTTCTCATTGTACTTTTCAGTTTTCTAATATTTTTTTGAGTTTTGTCTGATAATTTTATATAAATTTAAAGTCAGCTATTTCACAGTTTGCCATACTCTTACCTTGCCACAGACCAATTACTAAGAAAGTGTTTAAAAGTTGATAATAATCTAAAATCATAATATGTAATAATTACAATAGATTAAATACAAATTAATTGGTCTGGTTTTTTTAAACAGCATTACTACTGATTATATCTATTTTTAAATGCTCTGGTGTTCAACCCAAAACTTTCCTTAAAATCATTTTGTCTTGATGAACACCTGATATTTTTTTATATACTTATTTTGCAAACTGCAAAGCCTTATAGACATGGGCAGCTTTTGTCCTCAAATGGGAAAAACAAAGCCACATCCAGCTACATCAAGTCTTTTAATTTACCTCAGGAGGCACTATTGTAGAGTGCTTTTTTTGTAAAAAAAAACCAACAAAACACAAAATGAAACAAAATAAAAACAAAACCACCACACATTGAACAACAACAACACCACCAGCACCCCAAAACCCAATATAAAATATCTACCCAGGACAAACACATAATTAGTCTTCACATTCAAAGGTGGAAAACACACCCCTGCACAGAACTAAGCTTTCTGTTCATCGGTGAATCAGGTCCCAAAAAAAAATTGTCTGTAGGCTATAAATCCCCTTATTTTTCTTTTTTTTCAAATTCTTGATATAGATTTGACTCATTTTCCCAATATGTTTCCAAAGCACCTTCTCCTGCATTGTTGGAAGGGGTACAATTGTGGAACCATTTGTTCAGCTCAGCTGTGCAAATCTATTTTATTTCATTGATTATTTTCAGCAACAGAAATATTCTGTGTTTGTCTTCATACCTCCAGATAAAAAGCTGGGAAATGTTTGGTGAAGAATATTTGTCAAGACAAGGACAAGCATAGCATGATCTTTTTCCACCTCCCAACTCTTGAGCATTAAGCTTTCATCTGATATCATAGATAATGAAAATCCTAAATGTATTTCCCACTCACTTCCAAAGGAACAACTTCATTTCCCAAAACATTCCAAGCCATCAAGTTTAACTAATCAGAGGGTACATCCTGACACTTTCCAGATGACTGTAGTAATCTGACACCAGGATATCTGAGGTGGTAAATGTGACATTATATTTCAGATGAATTGTTTAGAAAATTCATCAGAGTTAAAGACAAAAAAGATACCTATGTCAAAGCAGAAAATTATGTCAGTAGGCAATGGGTTACAATTTTGTGTATTCATAAAGCTGCAAACTTTTCCCTTACAGCATTGAGAGCCTGCTCTCTGATAGCCATGGGTTCAGTTATGAGAGAGGATGAAAGGGAACTCAGAGGTGACTTTACTGCTGCCATCCATGGCAGTGCATATTTGCATTTACTGACCAAGCAGACCTCAGAACAGCTGCCACCTAACCTGTAGACTGTAAACTACAGACACTATCCCATACTGACAGCAGGCCCAGTTTTCTATACCCCACAGAATGTAGATGGCATCATACCCTATTCATGAATGACTGAGGGAAGAGAAAGCAAACGACAACAAAACTAAACCAAAATTCACCACAAACACCCTCACACCACCACAAGCCAGGCAGAAGGATATACGCTCTTCTGTGTTCTTAAAAGAGAAGTTCATTGTAGGGAACCTACAACAGCAGTCACAACCCCATCTATATTTTTTCAGGGACAATAACTTCAGAGACCTTTGATCTCTTGTTATACTGGTCACAGAGAAAGAAGGCAGAAAGAGATTTAAGGCAAGGCTTAAAATTTCAGGTTTTAACACTCACTCTGAGTAGGTT
The DNA here is from genome assembly GCA_013397815.1 of Aleadryas rufinucha. Classification (NCBI taxonomy): domain Eukaryota; kingdom Metazoa; phylum Chordata; class Aves; order Passeriformes; genus Aleadryas; species Aleadryas rufinucha. The sequence continues at coordinate 59,916 of VZTH01010378.1, forward strand.
CTCTTGGAACCCTCCTGTTATTGGGCTCTTAATACAGCCAACCAAAATCAGGAGATTATTTCTGCTCTAATGTTAATTTCACTGCCTCCTGAAAAGGTGTATTTCCAGGCCTACTTTAAATATAAATACTGAAAAAGTGAAATCAGTAAGTTTGTCACATGCTTCCATGTTTTCAGCTATTGTTTCCAAGGAAACATAAAACTAACTGTCCGGGTGAATAATGTCTCACTCACAGCTTCCAGAATGCAACAAGGGACAGTTCGCAATGGCAAAAATAAAAGCAGCTTGCTTCATAGAATCACAGAATATTCTGGGTGGGAGACAAGCCTTGCCAAGAGACAAAGGAAGGAGAACAGGAAGAGATAGGTGGAAGAACAGATGATTGAACCCAACAACTGTGAAGGCAAAGGAAATGACTTAAAGTGAAAAATACAGCTGGCACAGAGGTGAAACAATAAGACAGATCCCAAATGGCAATTGTATGACTGTTTCTACCTTACAGGAGTTCCACAGATTTGCTGAAGCCAGGCAGGAGAATATCACTAAACCTCTATTTTAAGATGAAATGCTGAGACATCCAATACTGGCTGTTGTATATGGAGGTCCATTGGTTGAATATTTTCTTTTTCATGTTTAACTTTTCCATCTGTCATGTGATTTTTTTTTAATAGTCTCTGTAATTAGAAAACTTAATAAAAGCTTAGCCCTAATATCTGTGTCATATGCTTGGAAAAGTATGTCAATTTTCCCCACAACAGAGACATTACTTTCCTCATCCCAAGCAGCACGAAGAGGTATATAATTTCCCTTAATTTCTCAGGGGAAAGAGAGTTAGAGGCTTGACCACTACTCCAGAAAAATGGGGTTTTTTCCCCCTTATCACTAAAATTCTGGCTCATACCTATTTACATTAAAATTCTACCAGACTGAGAGACAGCTGGCTCTGGACTTGTCTAAAGCAGAAAATATTCTGTAATAGCTTCTGATTATCTCAGAGTGATTACTTACACAAGTTTTGGCCCTAGTACTTTACTCATCTTTGATAATATTCTTCTACCTAATTATTTTGCACTCATTTTCCAGTTTTCAAGGCTATGGTCTATTTGTCCTCGAAGTGATAGAGCTGCATCGAAGAGTTAACTCTTACTGCAAGGATTTAAGATTTAAAATAATGAGATGTGTAGGAGGGAGTTGAAAAGAAAGGGAGTCTGGAACAGCAATATGACAAATGCTTTAGAAGATCTCCGTGCAATTGATACTTAAAAATTATTAAAAATAGGTAACAGACAAATTTCTTGCATTGCTACTTTTTATAGGTATGTACAAAAATGGAAGTTTTTGTGTTATGTTTTTATGACTTATTTATTGAGTCACAGAGCCCCTCTAATAAATATTTTAGAACAAGCTAAAATAACAAAATAAATGAGTATTCACATATGATGGCAATTACGCAAGCTGGCTCTTCGTGCTATTATCTCCTACACAGAGATGAAGCAGAGGTGGTGAAAATTTCTGTTAAGGTTAAGAAAGGAAAACATTGACAAAGTGGCAAAATGTTGAAATTTCTGCATGTTGTGTATCACATTTTGGTGCCAACAATGTCACATCCCCATAGTCTCTCAACAGGGCATTGGCAGCCCAGGAACAGCATGCCCCATTCAAGTGAGGCAACATGGTGGACCAAATTACTCTGAGGTAAAAGAGATTGGAAAAGGATATTTTTTGCCTTTTGTTTTCTGTTCATTTCTTTCTTTCTCAGAGAAGTCGAAAACAAAGCTCAGCAAGAAATGCACAAACCTACCAACCTGCTGTAAATGGACACAAAGCCACAGGCTTAGTCAGAACTACATTTGCAGTGTTGCTTTTTCAGCTAGAGTGTCTTGCAGAGTAAAGTACACAGAAATAATTTTATTGGCATGAAAAAGGCACAAGTCATTACAGAACTAAAGAAAAAAAAGAGAGGACTCCAGTGTTTCATCTTACAAGTGGTACAAATTGTTTCATTTTCTATCTAAATAGCATAAAATTTACATACAGTAGTAGTAACTCATCATATACAGTCTCCTGATTGGGGTTAACATTCCTACACGCTTTGCCATGGCATTGGAGCAACAGATTTAAAGGTGAGTTTTAGGCTGATAAACACAGGATTGTGAGTAATGTTCAATACAACAAAGACTAGGTATAAATTGGAGAAGGCAGAATGGAAATTCTAGGCCAAAAGAAAATTGAACCATCAAGTTATAAATAGATATTACTTGGCTGAAGGAGATGAACTTACTCAACAGGATTAAAATCCAGAGCTATGATAGGAAGTTTCTTAATTGAAAGCTTGACATGAGTCAAGCTAATGTTACAGAATTATACAGAGCAGCCTTCACAGGAAGAGGAGATGAATATCCCTGCAGAGTCCCTTGGTATGACATGTCTGGAGCCGAAAGGATGATAAGAAAACACTTGCTACTGGAAGGCAAAGTGCTCTTCCTCACACGTGCAGGGGTCCTAAATTTAAGACTGCCTGGAAACAGCAGAGCAGAATGTCGGTGAGACAAACATCCAGGGAAATGAGCTCCGGACACTGATAGATGACATGAGGTCATCACTTTACCTAACTGCACAGCCTCAGCCCTTCAGCTTCTTCCCTTTTTACCATCTCATCACTTTCTCCTGATATGCACAGGAACTTAAGCATAAGTCCCTAACAATATGGAGTAAAGGTATTCCTGGCATGAAACAAAAAGGAAGGACCTTATTTCCTCACTTTAATAAGACCAAAACTCCACTTATTTTACAATTAATAAAAAACTTATTTTATAAGACCCAGTTGAAGTTCTGTGGTGATTAAGTTTAATGCTAGAGTAGCCACTGCATACACTACTCTTGTGCAAAATTGCCAGCTATTACAGCTGTGCTCCAAATTCTATTGAGAGTTCTTATTTTTCACTTCAGCAGTTTCCATTATACACCCCAAATTATGATTTTTTCATAATCAGTTTAATTTTTATACATTGAGTATAAGGTGATTTAATTTTATATTATATTATATTACTGTAAATGAAGACCAGCGGTGTTGCTTACACCAGATTCATTAGGCAACATAACATAACTAAGGATGAAGAGAACACAAGGAAAAACTGAAGTTTTTGCCTGATCTTTTCTCTAGACCAGAAACATACTGAGCTGATAAAACTCAGTTTTGAGAGTTACATTTTTGGGGAAGGATGAATGTCCAAGGAGAAAGTTTTTGGGGGCTTTATAGCACTATGGCACTTCAAAAGCTGGCAGCCCAAATCTCTCAGCAGAAAGGCGCTGCTGCAGGAGGAGGGGGGAAGAGCCACTTTGGTGGAACATCTACAAGCTCTTCCACAGGCTGATGCACACGTGCTGTCATCTGTGATGTGGAGAGGACCAGGAGATTATGTTAAGATACAAGCACGAGAAACAAGGCAATCCCCTATTCCCCTCTGCATTAAGTTTTTCTCCTCATTTGGAAAGTTTCAGACTTGCTCCATTTTAGATCCTTACTACCCAGCCATTATCACCTGCTTGGCATACTCACCCCTTGTACTTCACACAGCTGATAAACTTTATAGCTTTTTCTCCAGCTTTATTGCAAATTGTGCTAGTGCTTGAGATGAAAAATGAGAGCTCTTACACAGCACTAATTTGCAGACAGAAAGAGTCAAGAAAGGGGTTACTGATATGGATCTCAGAAACTCCATCCCAAGAGGAAATGCAATCAATATAATTCCATTTCCTAAAGTTGATTAGATTAATTTTGTGTTTAGTAAGAATATTTTAAAAGTGCACCTGCTTAATTCTCACTAACAATCCCCAGCAAAGCCATATGTACATTAAATGCACATATTAGTATGTGATAACCAGAAAGTTAAAGTTTTGTGTCTTCTTCCACCCCACCAGCACAGTTGATGACATTTCTTTAGCCCATCAGTCATTTTAGCTCTCCTGTTATGCACATTTAGATGCACATGGGTATCCAGGAGAAGACATAAGCAGAGAGCTCAGGCTAACCTCAATGTTTAAAAAATCCAAAACCAGGCCAAACCAAAAACACTAACTCCAGGAGTCAATTAAAAGTATAAATAATAAGTAGCAACAATAAGGTCAAGTATCATTTACAATCAGAGCTGTAAGTATTGCGGTTACCTAGGCAACATCTGCTGCTTCCTCTATTTAGGATTTCATCCACATGCAGGGACAGGAAAAGAAAATATGAGTTTCCAGAAATTATTCAGGTCCCTTAATTAAAGCCATAATGTATGAATGAGTACATGTCTATGAGTAAGGTGTCGTCTTAAGGGGCAAATGTCAGATTTTATATATGAAAAAATGACTTAAAAACCCTCAAAAATATTATTTCATGTATTAAGAATGACAAAAAGTTTAAGGCACCTGAAGTTAATGCCTGGGCCAAAATAGGCATCACAATTATTTCAATAGTGAATAACATTTGAATGATTTATGTCTTGTATAACTAAAGCCAGTTGGTGAATGAATTTTATTCATTTCACAGAAATCTAAAATGCTGACAACAAAGAAAATTCAAAATAAGAAATAAAATTCCCACATCATGAAAAAGTGTTAAGAGCATTCAGGATCTTGTCAGGTTAATGGGCACTATTCAGCTTAAAAATCCAATGGAGTATGCACTGAAATATTCCAGAGTTAATGGAACAGTTAAATCAATCACCTCTTGTAACTTGTGTAATGGAGTACTCCAGGCAGAGAAATAATATGATTGAATTTGGTTTCCTTCAACACTAATATTTACTGCTGTTAAAATCCTTCAGCCTAAAAAGAAAATGCTCAAAGGCAAATTTGTATCCAGGAAGACAAATTGCTACATTAACTGAAATTCATCAATTTGCCTTGCTGCAAAATGAAAATAACAGTTATCAGATTGGAGCAACGAACAAAATGACATTTCTGAGACATTAATCTTTACAAGATGTTAAATTACTTATGAAAACCTCAAGAAAAGCAAAGGAATTAGACTATCATTTTCTCAAGAAATGAGAGTGACTGAACTAATTGGATCATGTACCACTGAGGACATAATTCTACAGTAAGTTTGCTGAGTTTAGTGACGTTCAGTAAGGACAACTGACTTGCCATGAACAAGCAATGAAAATGAGAATTGGAAGGTTTTTGTCACTTATTAATTTTGTCTTTTTAATTTCCAACCTGATCTTAAGTAACACCTTGTGACCCTGAAGAGAATATGAATTGAACAATGTATAGGCTTTTGGAGCCAGGTGAGAGAAAGGTTTGACTATGTAAACTTCTAGAAAAATCTCCCTAATTATGTGGAAAATGGAAGCAGATAATTCCATTGACATTAAAAATGGATAAAAGCTTGTCTCATCCCATAATGGTCGTATCAATTTTTTGGATAATCACTGCACATAACCTAAATCCCAGGTAATCAATGTCATTGTCTGGCTCTCCATCTAAACTTAATTATTTAGAACATTCACATTAAAGACTTTTAAAATCTTCACCCAATCACTATGAGCTGGTTTTATTTTGCCATTACAAAGAGAAGACACACCTATCCTTTTTAACTCTTTGAAAAGCTACCTAGTTTGTTACTACCCAAATGCACGTTACAGTTTTTAAACTGGCTTATAATCATTTTCCAGGAGTCCTGTTCCAGTTTGCTGAATGTTGAATGACTTTTCTTGATTTTTTTTTTTTTAAGTGTTTGGGTAGCCTTTTCTCACTGGGTCTGGTTTTTTCCTTGAGACCTTTTGTTAAGAATTTTTCTCTCATAATGGTGTCACCCCTAGCCACAGCAGTGAGTTCTGTCTGAGAAGCAACTGGTGGCTTTAACAACGGACTGAAGAGAGGTAGAGAGGAGCAATTTTCCCAAGTGACTAAAATCCTGTATACAAGGAAACCTGAGCCAGGTGGTGAAGGTGCCCCTCTGCCCTGTTTCCCCCAGACTGCTCTCCAGCAGCAGGTGCCAGCTGACAGCACAACCACCCCTCCCACGCACAGAAACTCGGTGCCTTTCCTAACCTTCCTTGCTCACTACTCTGCTTTCTCCCCCAGCCTTCTAGAGCTCTATCATACCAGGCTCTGTGGCAATTTCCAAAGAAAAGTCAGTGCTCCAGCTTGGACAATTTGTTAACACTTCAGAGACACAAATTATGTCTACACTAACCAAACACCAGCTCTCAAACTGCAGCTGCATCTAAAATGCCTTTGCTTACATAGAAAATTCTTTGGCCCTTGAAAATAAGGCAGGGAACCCTCAGGACCAGCCAGGCATAGTTCACATTACAGTGCAGTTTAGCCATTATATAAGACTGTATAATGGTCACAATAGAGGAGAGTTGGTGTCAGTCTCTTCAATTAGAGATGAAAATGTGCATGAGCAAAGTGGGATATTTATGAATCACATAAACCCCATATTTTAACTGTTGAATTTTAACCTCACACAGAGCAATGATTTACTGGATGTATTTTCTTAGAAGAGTCTAAGATCTTACACTTTTCAGGGGAAAAAATGCACTTTAAAAGGCATCTAAACAGCTTTATTAACCAAAAATTAAGGGTGCCAAGTGATTTTTATTACTGTTTCAGCATAGCAAGTTAAGCAGCATGTGAGTAGAAAAATCACATTTCCGTCTCTGAACTCTAGTCTCTTTAAGCAACATCCAACATTTCTACTGCCCACATCCCCCATCCATGGAAGTGGGCCCCTGTACAACAAGCTTCAAAGTCCTGTTTGTTCCCACAATGCCACCAGCCCACTTTATAGTAATTACCTGTCATTACATCTGAAGTCCCACTGATCTCCACTTTAACCACTGAAGATCATCTACAGGAGGCTCACCTCCACATCTCTGCAGTGAGGAGCTGCAACTGATGCTTAAGCAAAACCAACTGGGTCTTCTCAGATGCAAAGCACAGTAGTACAAAACCAGTAAGCTGAGACCCTAAAGCACCTCATTTTATCTGAGTCTCACAGCACTGCCGTACAACCCCAAATAATCTGACAGCCCAGTTACACACAATGCAAACAGAATTACCTGCAGGCATCCTCTTGGGCTACCACCACCTTCAGAGAGTGTAGGTGAAGTTGTGCAAATCTCTGTATACTTCTGCATTTTCAGATGTTTGGTTCTTGCTGAAACCAGTGTTGTGAATAAATACCAAACAACTTTTACTGCATTTAATGACAGAATTGAAGTGGATCTAAGCAAACAACAAAGACTTTTGTACTGACATGTAGATAGAAACAACTTGCAGGCAAAACCACCCTTCTGTCAGAGTCAGTTCTGCCCCTCCACAGGGAGGCAGGGATTTTAGGGAACACACTACAGCTCTTGGCTGTACTTCTTCCTCTTTGTACCACTTGACATTTCAGACAGGTTTTGCTTTAGCCACCTGCCGAGAGTACCATGCACAGGTGTCAACGATTGAAACACAGCTAATGAAGTTCAGAATCTGAACAGGAACACCTGATACTGTATTGGCAGGGCCCATACTGACAGAAGAAACCAGACCTACAGACAGCAATCATGGCTTATTGAACACAGCTGACTTACAGGTAGAGCTGTCCTTCCTTCCCGCCAAAAGCTTTGATTTCAGTTTTCAGCTGTTCTTTTGCAATTAAGTTCCTATGACAACTAATGAACAATTGAGAGGAATCATACTCTTCATGAAAACTCTGTATGTTTTAGCTAACAACTTGGTATTTCAGACTGTCACATTCCAAGAAAGCCTGTTGTTACTTCCAATCTAGACTGCTTGCAAGGAGAGTCAAAGGAATTAAAAAATCAAGCAGGTTCAACAGAACTCTTAACAGAGAACCACGCTCTAAGTCAGCTATGGATCCTCAAATCCCCCAAATCACGTACATTTCATGCAGTTGTTTCAAGCCTGCCTCTCCAGGAGAGTATTTGCTTCAGGTGCATCCCTACATTTTGTTTTTCTGAGCCAGTCTTTATACAAGGAAAGACACGAAGTGATTTGTCTGCTCAAACTCACCAAAAGGTGGTTCAGCACAATTCAGGCTTTCCACTTACAATTAAGTGAGAAAAAGCAAAATAAAAACTTCTGTTTAATATTTGGTTACATTTAAATATTTTATGCCTTAACAGCACCATAACATTTACGTTCATGTTTATTTAAAAGTCTGCTAGCTGAAATACAGATAAAAACAACATATTGCACTTGCAAAAACCCGAAGATTAACACAAACTTAATGGAATTCTTAGTCGAGTATTCACTTCCACAGCACTGAACACACAGCCCAACACACCAGAAAAAGCAAAGTCTTTTCAATTGCTGCAGAAATAACTGTTCTTTAAAACATTTACTTCAGTTCTTATGTAAGCAGAGCACTATTTGAAGTGAAATAAAGTTTTACAAAACAGAGGCTAAATAAAGATCAGAGAATCTGAAAAATCTTTGGTATTTTTATCTCTTTCTGCACCACAAGATAAAGCCTAAATAAGAAGTCTTCTTCAATAACCTCTCAGACAAACAGCAGAAACACTTTACAGATGAGAAAAAGCATTAACCTCTTGGGATTTGGTAAAAGAGGGAAAGAAGAAAATAAACCCCCAAATCTTACCTATCAGGGAACTGAAGCTACACAATTTTGCTCAAAGTCTTCAGCAGGCAGAGCCCCAGACTTGTGCTCAGTAGTCCAGACGAGCACCTGCTCCTCAAAGTCTTCCTTTTCCAACCTCCACTGCCCTATACTTCCTCATCACACACCCCTTCTCTCCAGCCCCAGAAAACCTCTCTAGCTACTGAATTCAGCTCTCCTTAATACATCTCAGATTAGGAATGATCACCAACACCTGAACAACTCCTCAGGCATCAAATTACCCCTGTGGCGACCCCAGTGAGATCTCACACCTTGAATCAATTTACCTCAGTAAATAATTCTGCTGAGTCAACAAGCAGTAGCAGACCCTAATTCTTATATTTCCTTCTAGAAATTTGTGAAATGAAAGGGACTTTTTCAACTTCATATGATTTTCTGCAGTCAAACATATAAACAGAAAGACTCCAATGTCACACCTTAATCTCTAAATATGCTGCACTTTAGGCAGGCACCATGTCCAGACCTGTTCACTCTGGAGCTAACTTAAGCTGCACTTTTCTGAGTGTTCATGAGGCTCCTTTACAATCTGAGCTGCAAATTCCTCTAGTCCTTGTTACTCCCACTCAGGGATTGCTGAGTAGGATTGTTTCTAAACATTTTCACATCACAGAACATCTTCTGTGGACTTTTGCCTCATCTTGTGGAGCACGAGAAATGGTATTGCGTGCTGCCCTGTGGTGACATGGCAGGTAACAGGAACACAGCTACTGACAGCCTTTGCCATTTCCCTGTTCCAGGTTTGAAGGGAATTGAGGCCAGAAGGGTCCGTAAGGAGATCAGACTGACTGATCCCTTCTCAGTCCCAGATTTCTTTGAAATTGTTTAGAAGATGTCAGAGTATTTAATTGAACCCACTAAGCTTAGGTTTTTTGTTAAAACATCTTTTCCAGAAAGGCTTGAGCACATCAAGCAGTGAGTTCACCTGCTCCTGGAGTGATACCCTAGAAACACTTAAGCCTTCTAAGTCTAAAAAGCGATGCCTGCTTTCCCATTTGAATTGCCTTGACCTCTGTAGTCCTAAACATTTTTTCAGGTCCTGAACTTGTCATTAAAAACAACGTAATGGTGTCTTATCTGCAACCCTGCAAAGGTACTCAGAAACACCATACTCCAGAAGCATTCCTCCCTTCTGTAAGCGTGACCTTGGATGCATTGCTGCTAGACACTGAACTTTGCATTTGTTTGCCTTTAACACACAACTCAGCTGAATGGGCTCAGCTTACCTCTGTGATTCACCTCTCAACATAACTTAACAACTTGAAACTGTAAAAGATTTCATATACCTTCATTCTATTTTTTTTAATAAAACCCAGGGTTGTTCCAGCACTGGTCTTTATATTGTCACTGGAAATACTGCTGGTTTGTGACCAGTTTTGTGGTTCTGCCAGTCCAGATACAGTTGCCTGCGTTCCTCGGCTGCCCTTTAGCCAGGGACGCCTGCCACTGGGGGCTAGCCCGCACCAGGGGTGGCGCTGCTAGGGCTTAAGCGTGGTTGGCTCACGCCGAGATGAGCTGGCTCCGAGGGAAAAGGCGAGCACGGCGCGATGGAATAAGGCAAAGAAGACGAAGGGCTGCGGGAAGGGGTCTCCCCCAAGATCTCAGTTTATTGGGAAAAGGACGAAGGGTTCTGAAAAGGAGGAGGTTGGAGGGAAAACTCCAAGGGTCTGAGGGCGCGCCGGGTCTTATAAGGGAGGGGAAAACTGGGAGGAGTCGAGGGACGCAACCAATGGGGAAACAGGTAAGGGGAGGGTACAGAGGTCCAGGGTCCAATAAAATTTCTTAAGGGGAGGGTACAACAGTAAAAAGCCAATGGGGTATCGAACCTTGTAGAACTTTCTAGAGGGGTGGGCAGGGCTTACACCCTAGTCCCACCCTCGGACTCCTCCTCCCAGGAGGAGTCTCCTCCACCCGAGGCGGAGCCTGGGTGATGGACAGCAGCGGCAATTGGGTATAATCCCACCACAATATACCATTTCTTCTAGTTTTTTCTCTTACAGTGCTGTTTATTTTTGGTTGGTTGGTTGGGTTTGTTGTTTTGGTTTGGCTTTTGTGAAGTGACTCAGTGAAGTCCCTGGATTCTTAGAAATTGCTGGGATGCCTTTGAAAAACATTACTGAATAGCATCTCTAGCTGTGTTTACAGTCCTTAAGAGAAAGCCTCTTTATCAGAATATTCTCTCATATAAAGCATGTGGGTGTATTAGGATGTTGTAAAATCCATAACTGAGGGGCATCTATAAACTCCCTGAAATATTCAGCAGCTCAGTGCTGCTACCTCTTGAACTGTTGCTTAGGACTGAAATTATGCTGTAAGTCCTACAAGCACTTTAACAAAGGACTTTTTACTCAGTGATGGTTTTGGCTTCATGACAAAGGAAAACTAACCAGTGCACAAGGATACAGTTTAATTTCTGTGCCCAACACACTAATCAGAAGTTAACCACCCTGGTCAGCAAGGATTACACGAGCATGGTGAGATCAGGCTGCCTTGAGGGAGGTCAGACTTTGGCACAGATTCTGAGCACAGGAACCCAGTGCTGGAGCTCTGGCTGCAGCAGAGACATCATGCTGCTCCATAAATAAGCCAGGGCAGCTTCTCCTGGCACAACAATGTGCTCTGGCACCAAACACTGGTGAAACACATTTTGGGAGACTGTCTCTCAAGTGTAAACAGCAACTATTAGGCTGATCAGAGACTGAAATCAGGAATGAGTTTTCCTCTACTCGGAGAACCTGCTTTGCAGTCATGTATCAGATGATGTCTGATACAAGGTGCCAAATGCTTCTGTAAATTGCCGTGTTTCACCATCTTTGATAGCTTATAGTGATAAGAAGTGTAATGCTAATTAGTTTATGTTACAGGTACTCTGACAAAAGAGTTGATAATTCCTTGGTGTTCATGTCAGAGCCAGAGTGTGACTGATTTCTGCACCCTCAGCTGCGCTCAGGGTGACAGGGAAAGAAGACATGTCCCCTCCCTGCCTGGAAAGGTGTAAGAAGCAAGCAGGACAACAGCCATTTCGGGAATTTCCTTACTGACAGGTAACATTGTGCAGACTTTCTGTGCCCTTCAGAGAAAGATACACAGCAATGGGCTAAAGCCCTCAAGGAATCTGTGTGGAAAACACAGAACAAAACCAACAGAATATGTCTTCCAGTACTCCAAAAGCACTCAAGGGACTGTTTGAAGAAGAAGTAGCAAAACCAATTTCACACTAAGGGAAAAAATCATGCACTGCTTGTGCCTTCAAACAGCCATTCATTTTCATAAAAGATCTGTCTACTGTTCCTTGCATTTGTGTTTAATTGGAATTGTACTTTGCCTGTTTAAATTGAACATGAGGGAAATTTCACTTAATTCTCTGATCCCCATTTCCAAAGTGCCAAGACCCTATCAGACATAGAGACAACACTGACAAGAAAAACACAGTTTACACTAGGGCACCTTGGAGGGGATGAAATTTTTTCCTTTCCCTGCACATTTACATAGATGTGTATTACGATGACAAGATATTTAACCAGCTTTTGTAATCACCTCTGTCCAAACACTCCATGGGACAGTGTCCATAGTTCTGATGTTAAGGCCAGCAGAATTCTGCATTGGCAATATCACATCTACATTTACCTTCTCTCTCCTATAGGGGCCTCACTTCTGTGGCATGTTTAAATCTAATTGTTTTTCAGAAAAAGAACCAAAACCTCCAACATCTGTACCTGGAATTGTTGATATAAGGCCAACCCAGCTTCAGGATTCTCAAATTCAGTTCTAAACAATGAAATATCGTAAAATGGGAGTTCTGGATGTTAAAAAAACCGCAAACAAAACATAAAACATGAAGTTTGCAAAGAATCTATACTTTTCAAACTCCTCATGGAAATTTTTAACACATAGTCACAGCCCTTTTCTTACCATTTACAGCTGATTTTGAGATCACGCTGCTTTTTCCTGTCCTCCATGACTTGGAGGGGAATTCTCTTGAAGATCCAATTATACCATATAGTGTAGTAGCTATAATGAAATGAGAGGGAACTTGATCTGTGCTCAGTAACACTGGGTTGTTTAAAGGATTTGTGAGTAATTGGCTTAACTGAGAACAGCTGTAAAATTATGCTAACAAATCAGACAGAGCAAAGATTTGGCCACCATAATCAAATTTGGAGTTTAAAAGTCTTTTTCTTTCCCCAATGCACATGGACGTACATTTTATTGGTTTTGTTGGTCTTTTTTTTTATACTGAAACATCCTGAAAGGTAAAAAGGAATTCCATAAAGTCTGAATTTAGAGAAAATTCCAATAAATCTTACCCAGAAACTGCCTCAGATTAACTCCTTTGGACATATAAACATTTTCCAAGAATCCTTTGTTGCACTCATTAGTGAAAATCAGGATACTGAACTCTACGAAGGAGGAAGTTTTGCTGAGAGTGGAGATGCTCCTAGATTGTTCAAAGATAACCTCATGTGGTTTTTTTGTAGGAGTTTTAATTAAATAAAATACAAATACTGTCAAAGACAACAAATGGTGCTAAACCACACCACACTCACTCCTTATCTATTTTTTGACCCAAAGATAGATTTTCGCCTATGTTTTTTACAAGTTTTCTAAGAGAAAAATATTTACCAAGGTGCACACCTCAGCACACATTGGATTATAAGGGAATAGATAAATTGTGTGAAGACAGAGATAAAGTAAGCTGTCCATCCTTTACCAGTGTAGGGCTTCGCATCACAATTTTGTGTATCACTTAAAACAAGCTCCTAGAAGGGAGGTCAAATGGGCTGAGGTGGAGGTAGAGCCATATGATCTTTTATGGGGTAGTTTTGTGTGCAGAGTTAAGAGAAGTGACCAAGGTCCACATTAGAGACAGTTGTGATCTGCATGAGCACTGTTCCATGGGAACTAAAATATTTGCCTTTGAAGTCCTCAGCCTGAGTAAACTAGCAACCATCAGTGTCTGGGGAGAGGGGAAGGTCCTTGGCTTAACCTGTGAGCAAGGCACTTCACTTGTCCTTTCCACACCCCCAGCTAACAGCTGGTGCAATCAAGGAGAAGCAACCAGGTAAGAAAAGGGATATATCTATCCTAAACCCTGTAAGAAAGCAATCACTCATCCCAGCGTTATCAGTCACTATCAGCAAGAGCTTCCTTGCTTTGTTTATACTTCCAATATACTCCAACTAAAGCAATAACTGCATTTGAAGGAAAGGCTTTCATTGCACAATTCAGTGCAATTTCTCCCTCTTTTTGCATTGTCGTGGTGCAGGAAGCACAAGAGAAAGCTTTTGATTTATGGCCAGTATAAATGTAAGAAGGGACCAACGATAGCCTGCACAGAAACTAATTTGTCTGGGAGCCCCAGAAGAGTTTGCGAAACACTAGAAGATTTGCAGTTCTCACTTACCCTAGAGACAAGAATGTGACTTCAGCACCGATAAATATTCAGAGACTATCAGCTGCTGACTCTTGCTGTGTTTTCACAGAAGTGTTCAGATTATCTCCATAGGGAGGCTGAGAGGGACAGAAACTTAATCGGAATAAATTCTGAGATTTCAGCATGCTGGAGGGACTGAGCAAACCCCAAGTTCAAGAATTCAGGGAGACTTCTCTCCAAAACAGGGTCATGAAGGGCAGCACAAATGCTGTACTCACACAGTAAACTGCCTGAAGCTATTCAGAGGTATCCTTTACCACAAATCTACAGTTCTCATTCTTTCATAGTTACATTCCTATGTTTATAGTGTTTCTATAAACTTATTGATATATCAGTGTTTACCTGAAGGTTGTAAGTATAGATGCTGATGTGTACCTCCACCTCAGAAACAGTATTACAGTTCCAAGTAAGCCAGAAGCACGTTAGCTCTTCAGAAACATTAATTTATTAACCATTTCTGCACTGAGAACTACTTTAACATCCTGTTAGAATTCTTTTCCATCATTCCAACTCTTTTCCCATGACACCAGAGGCACCAAGGGCACAATTAGCCATCTACCACCAAGAAATTAAAAGCAAAAAATGTTATTGCCTTTTTTATGTGAAACTGTTACTGAAATTCTGGTGTGAGTCAGTTCAGATATCTAGATAGAGACATACAGACAGAAAAATAAACCCAGAAATTTAAATTAAGCTAAGTAAAAGGTGAAAGGGCAGGGATAATGGGACAGCCATGTAATAACTTTCCAGGGCAATATTCTTCCCATTATGTTCGATACACCATGCTCAGAAAAGTCTGTTAATACTAGAGGGGTGTGTTGGTTTTCACAGAAAACATGACCAGTACAGGGCAATCCCCACATTCCTCCTCCCCTCTGGCTTTTTCATCCTCTTGGCATTTCATACCATTTGCTCCCCCAACAGACCAGATGAATTTGGCTGGATCTGCCTCTGACTAGAGGAGTCTCTGTGAAATCCCAGCCTTAGTTCAAAAAACAGAGCGCATTGCTACCAGCCACTGGAAGACACCCTGACCCTCCCTCCCTGCACTCACTGTTGTGTCCCTGTGTTCTCACATCACCCATGGGCCCTGTCACCACCTGACCCTACTCCCTAAATCAGCAGAAACCCACCCTTCATGCAGCAGTGCCCGCAGCAGGCTGTGAGATGAAACATTTTGAATCTCAGGTGGGACAAACTAAGATTTGCTCTGGAGGAGGACACTGCAACTGCTGAGAGACACCCATAGTTAGTTCACTCTGTGTTCTGTGTTTGAAAGCAGAAACAAGAAGCTTGTAATGCTGCTCCATCACTTGTCTTCAGCTGTTCATTGAGGTGGAATCTTGTGGATAAAGATGTAATGATATTGACATTAGTAAGACAAGTGACTGGGACTATAATTAACAGAATAACCTTGTTCTGTCCTAGAGGAGTCTGATGACAGCATTTTGTGAGAATTGATCTTTTTTTCTAATGAAAAAAGTTACCTCTAGTTTCATGTGCTAACATGGGAAAACTACAGGTGGAGCATATCTTGCAACAATTCTTTTTTATTCTCTCTACAGAGTAAAATTATGCTCCAGTTTACACAAAGTAAAAATTCATCTCTTGATAGAGAGAATTTTTATGATCATTTATGCATTTTATTTACTGTTATTTATCCCTAGAGAGCCTGAAATCTCATAGTTAAAAGCAGATGAAAATGACTTTGTTAGCTTTTTCCTTACAAGCACATAAATCTCATTACATATAGCAAATATTTGTCTCTAGAGAAAACACATTTAAACCTCTCCTGAGATTATAAAACTCCACTAAAGCAAGAAGCTACACAGAGCCAAAATGACATCTAAGCCTACCCCAGCCCCTAGTGAAGTGGCCAGCTCTTCTCATCTCTTCCAGGTTCGGCAGTGCCCCTCTTGCACCACAAGGAAAGACATTGCCTCAGAGGCAAACCCTACTCACCCTTTCCAGCCCAAGCATGTCAGGCACAGGATTACGGTACCCACCACCTCCAAGTCAATCTCCAGCAAGAGCCAGGCAGCAGCTGGTGAGGGAGGTGGAGCTGGGGCATGATGGTGACCAGGAGAACCCCCCCACACTGGGCATAACAAAAGGAGAGCACAGGGAATGAGCAGACATCTAGAAAACATGACTTTTCAAGAAAGGCTGAACATCAGAGAACACAAAAATGATCCTTAAATGCATTGAAGTAGTTAAAAGTTATATCCTGGGAGGACAGAACAAGGAATAATGAACTGATATTGCAGCAAAGAGATCCAGAGGGCAGGGAAAACTGAGGGTAAAGAGTTCTTGGACTAGATTTCCGGAAGGGTCTGGACTCCAGCTCTGAAGGGCTTTGGTACTGGATAGGGCTGTCTGTTATGGATGCAGCAGAGACACCTGATTCTTGAAAAACCCTTTTCCTGTCTCTTATTCCTACAGCTTTTTCTTTTTTTCTTTCCTTTCTTCAAGACAGTTTGACTCCACTCAGTAATCCTTTCCCTAAGTTTTTATGGAGATAATCCATCCTATTTTTCCCCTAATTTTCTGTTGTTGAGCTTACTGAAACAGTCAAAACACCAAAAAAATACATGAAAGGCATTTCAAAACAAATGTGAAATGTTTATGCCTGGATGTTTTCTGAAGTTTGTGTCATTTAAAAGGGAAAAATAAATCTCACAGAGATATGCAATGCATGGCATTTTCTGAGGATTGTTTCCCACAAAAGTTGACTGCAACTACTGTTTGAAATTAAGAATTAGCTTTATCCTTTCCAGAGATGTGCTATTCTTTTTTGCTTTTGTTGTACCCCTCTACCAGAGACAGCACCTGACAGCCTGCAGACACCACTAATCTCTATTACAGGAAAATTACATCACTGATTCTAGAAAGTCTTTTTGCTGATGGGCAACTTAGATAAATACCATCTCAGATTTATAGCCTCACATTCTTATCTTTCCTAGCTCCATGGATAAATTCACAGCTTTCAGGGAATGTTTTTGACAGAATACAGAGCAAACTGGGGAGAAGTGTGAATTCAGATTTCTGCCATGCGGGTCTTTGTTCTCACTGGCCACTGATGGAGCTCTGTGAGATTTCTCTGGTCCTACAGGCACTGATACCACAACTGTATGCAAGAGAAGGTTGATGCTAAATTGTGGAGACAGACTTGCAGAACTGCTTTTTGTCAAAGGTTTGTGGTGTTCACTAAGGGCAGGAGGCTAAAAATGTGGCAGTTTTTCTTAATCCGTTTGTTTTTCATCCCTTCATTGTTTGGAGTTCTACAAAGAAGCACTGCAGAGACTAAGCACCCATCTATGAAAAACTATTTAAAATATCTGAGGTAGTCTAAGCTTTATGCTTCTGCTGGTTTAAGGCTCTGCTCTTCATAGCAGCTGCCAGCAGCTTCTGCAGCTCCCTGTTTAAATAAAATCACTTCGCCAGCACTTGCCTGTCAATGAATCTCTGATAACACCAGCAAGTAATTCAGTACTTTAGGAGATTTTTTTTGATCATCATCCATGAAAAGGTAACTTTTTGTTATTTTGGCATACACCAAGCCACATATTTCTTACTTCTCATTCAGAACTCACAGACTGTGTCTCCCAAAGTATTTTCTTCTTACTACAGTCCCTCATGAAATCACAGGGATAAATTCTGCTTGCAGGCAAATGTCCACAGAAGCCAACCCAATCATGTAAAATTGCACTGAAGGGCGGATTTTGGCACACTGTGAGCAGTCAGTCAGGGCAGCTGGAACAATATAGCAGCTAAAACAGACTTTTTATTTACCACACAGGCAAATTGTTGCAATTTGATTTACAAATTAAATCAATTTCCAGGCTAGGAGAGGATGTTCTAACAAAAAGAGATGTATGTTCCCAACACAATGATGTAGTCACCTCTTTCTCCTCTAGTCCTTAGTGTACGTATATTTGAATGGCAGCAGTGGAAAGCAAAGCTGTGAGGTATGAAAGAATGATTCCATTATCTAAAATTTTACAATTGCTACATTCTCATATCAGTATTCTCTGCCAGCCCAGGGTGCTTGGCTGATATCCAAGTACCTAGGATATCCAAGTACACAGAACAAGAGGCAACAGGCAGAAACTGATGCACAGGCTCTTCCAGCTGAACAAGAAAAAGAATTTTTTGCTGTGCAGGTGACCATGCCCTGGAATAAATTGCCCAGAGAGAGTATGGAGTCTTTCTCACTGGAGATATTCAAGAACATTCTGGTCATGCTCTTGTGCTGTGTTCTCTGGGATGAGCAGGGAGGCTGGATACAGCGGATGGCTCACTGTGGTCCCTTCCAACCTGATCCATTCTGTGATTCTGCCGTAACTGCTGGTCTGCAGAATCTCAGTTCTGAATGTATTTTTAGTGGGTTGTCCAACACTGCATCTATCATGACCTGTTCCCAACCATCTGTAGTTAGTTTTAGTATTTCATGTGCCTTTGGTTAATGCAACAAAAACAGACAGCAATCAAGAGAAAAATATATCAAAAGAAAGAAAATGTAAAAGGCAATCTTGAAGTTCTCTGCCTACTCTTTTAATTCAATTCAGTGTTGAGCATGTGGTAATAAATTAATCAGTTTGCAGTCATTTGTGTGTTGACATTAAAAAATACTATTTAAGGGCTCATTTGATTTGGAACCCAGGTTTTGAATTAAACAATAAGATAATTTTGTTAACTAATAGAATCTTCAAAATCTGAAAAATTAGACGTTAAAAAGGTGTGAGAGGTGTTATTGTGCTTTAGCAGTAAGATCTCTCTCAGTAAAGTTAAAAACAAAACCAAGATTGATATTTTGATTCTGCACGTAGGCTTGGATAAAAGGAGTGAAGTGAAATAATGTTAGATCAAAAGAGAACTGAAAATATTCAGCCCATTCCAACTGCAGTAAAATGCACCCTCAAGTGCAGTTTTACTGTAGATGATACTTTATTGAACTGTAAAATCAAAATATGATAAAGAACATAAATCTTTATAAGAGAATGGATAAACAGTGGAATAACACTGCCTCTATTTCAAAAGCTGTGACATACTAGAAAATGAGCAAGAGAGGAAAAGAAGGAAGGGTAGAGAAGATATCCACCGAGACACTTGTTTGCTGTCAAGATGGCACAACTTCAGCACTTTATAGGCACCTACAAGAGCAGAAGAACCTCAGCATGGAGCGAGTCAGCCTCTGCAGCAATTTCAGATGCCAGTCAGGAAACATTACATTAGCCCAGGCTGAGATAGGTGTTGGTGAGACACCTGCACCTGAAGCCACGGGACAGCTCTACAGAGGCGGGGCTCAGCCATGTCATTATTCACATCAGTCAGGCTCGGGGGTCCAGGGCACTGCTGCCACTCTGAGCAGACAGGAGGAACTGCTTAGAAGCACAAGCTCATCAGTACAGGCATAGCCTGGCTGAATGGGGACTGGCCCCTCTGATGCTCCAAAATCAGCCCTGTGATCTCACAAACCAAAAGTTCAGCTGGCAAAACTTCAGGTACAGGCCATGTTGTAGCTGCTTTAATTTACAACATGTTTTCCCTAGTAGCTATAGTGCTAAACAAAATTGAAACTTTCTTTGTAACTAAAAGTGAAATTTCAACATTTTTGGGAATTAAATATTATAAATGTGTTTGAATCAAGCAGGACATTTAATTCCTGTAAATCACAAACGATAAGCAAATACAGCTTGCATGAAGTATGGCTTGCGTATCTTTTACTGGAACACAGATTTCTACCTCCCACAAGACTGAAATGTTTAAGTCATGAAGAACTTTGTATTTTGGCAATATCTGTGTAACAGATATTTCTTTCATCAGTTATGTTTATTACATTAGTAAACAGGAGTTACTCCTTAAGGGAAATTCAGCTCCAGGGTTTTTCTTTCAAAAGCTGTCACGATAATCAAATAAACTGAATGTACTTGTAATTAATTTTTTAATACTAATTTACATCACTAGAGTCTGACTAGGTTTATGAAATTTAATCTACAAGGAAGAGAAAACTTACTTTGTGTGAGACTCTCCAAGTGATTTCCTGCTGGGAGCTCACTTTGCTGAGCAGCTTTGCTTAAGCAATGTCTGCAGGAGTCATCATTTCACTGGGTGTCTTTTCATAAACAAGAAGTTTAACAGTCAATATTAGTGACGAGAACATCTATCTGATCATCTTAACATTATCAATAGATGCTAGTGGAAATAACACCATGTGGTGTTTCACATATGGACATTATATGCTTAAAAAGATGACACAAATTAAGCTCAAAGCATTATCTCAATTTTTTTCTAAGCAGTTGAAATTTTTTTGACAAACAAGGATTATTCAAATTTATTATTTGGATAGTATGTTTTAGCTGGCTAAACTGCTTGGAAAGAAAGACATCCAGAACATCTTGCACACAGTTTCCACAAAGCCTTCACTTCCCTAATTTCAAAATTATTCACTGAACCACTTAAAACAATCAGCCCAAAACTGTTTCTTGGCAGCTGCAGAAAGCCCAGGACTTTGGAATCTGAGTGCTGGGTGATTTGGACCTCAGAGCAGGAAAACTTAAATGGGTGACTAAAATACAGATTCTTTCTCCTGACCTCTCATTACAATAAAGGAAAGACAGAAACACTTTAGCAAATGAAGCATTTCCTGGGATGTTCAACAGGAACACCTGTGTTCTTTTCCAAAGAGGCACATATCTTATTCAAGTACCCACATGAGCATCACATATAATGCTATCAGATCAGGGCTCATGACATTCCTCCCTGCCAAAAGAGGAACAAGTGACTTTTTCAAATAACTATGAGCACAGAGCTGTCTCTGTAAAACCACTTTCCCCAGGAATTCAGTCACTGCCTCTATTTCAAAACCCAGAAATGCTCAAAGTGAAATATTCCTTCAAAGCCACTTTTCAAAGACTTCCCTATTACAGAAGCAGCATGCTTCTGTAAAGGCATGGACCTTTTGATCTCTTTTCCAAATGTCTCATACTCATGAAGATCCTAAATCCCAGATACAAAGATAGAGATAAAACATGTCCAATTCATCATGGTCATAAAGCCAGAGCTTCTTGTGGAAGGAAGGGAGGATGTCAACCTCCCTCAGATGCAGCAGCATCTCAACTATCACTGAAACCTCTTTTCCCACAGATGATCATAAAAAGTTTCTTCCAATAAGGAAGTCACTTGGACTGTGATTGTAATATTTCTTTCAGAGAAGGAAGTTGTGACCTCATGTGTTGAGCAAAGCCTGAGACCTCCAAACACTTCTTATATTTAGATGCAAAAATCTCAGTTCCACGGAAATCATGGTCTAAATAATTCATCAAAACCTGAAAAGTAACGTAATATTAAATGTTAAAAGGCTGATGTATCTGGGAGTAAATGCAGGTAATTTTATTCCACTTATCATAGGGCAATAGTGAGCTCAGAGACTTCGCAGAAACGACAAGCCAGCAAGTTTATCTGTTCCTTAGCCAACTACTGTGCAGTGCCATGGCCAGGCTCTGGATGAGAACACTGCAGCAGCCCAGAGCACGGGAGAGAAAGAGGAGCCAGTACCGTCATTTGCTAGGAACTTCTGCTAGCAAAAGAGCAGTGCTGAAATGAATTTTTGTAGTAATAATGTCTCTCTTGCCCTCATCCCTCAAAGACTTAGCCTTGATGGAACTCACTGACAACATGGTGTCTCAAAAAATTGCCAATAACTTTGTGTGATACCCTCTTGTCACAGCAGTTAAATGTCAGAGGGTGTCAAACTGATAAAACTGCTGTCTTAAATATTCAATTACTCTTTTAAGTGGAGCAACTTATATTCCCTGTCGGTTTTGCATTATGAAAATGCACAAAAATAAATCTGAGAACCACCAAACACTGACCTTTTTTAAAAGGTCAATTTTGTAGCAGCAGAGCACATGTGAATATTCTGGGGGGGAGGGGGAGGTATTGTACAGTGGAAATTAGTAATTAGGCTGTTCTCATAATGAAAATGCTGTTTCAAAAAAAAAATAGCTCTTCGGTGATATAATCACACATAAATGTTTGAGATAGGTGAAAGTGAACTAGCATCTCTTGTTCTAGATTGTTCACCACTAAGCCTCTGCCTCCAATATCACATAGCCAATAACTTTCAGATCTCTAGAACTGAAAAATCAGCTCAAGTAATTCACAGAGTGCAGTTAATCAGAGTCAGTAGCAATGGCCTTGTGATCACTTCAAGTTACGGTATTTTGGTTTTGCAGTCTGGTCCTGAATCACACTGCTGTCTACTGGAACCATTTTTCCAGGTCTCAGTAACACTGGGAGGAGATAACAGCTTTTATCTGATTAGATTCTTTTTTCTAGGTACGTTTGCCTCCCATGGTTAGTATTATTTCTTTCCTCTTTTCAGGGCTATCCTAAAACCCAAATCATAATAAGTAATATGGGACAGATGTAGCACACGTCTTTCACAGTGGAATAAAACATTGATGCATCCTCTTACAGTATTCAAACCAAACTTTTAAAACCTGTTTCTCACAAAGTTCCAACAGTGTTATAGTGTAACTGTTATATGTGGAACAGGTTAAAAAAAATCCCCAGCATGGCTAATGTCAAAGGCATCTACTTGTATAAATTCCTTGGTTTAGTACTTGTGTAGTAGCTGTCTGTCTCTCCTGGGAGCATGATTCTATGATCCCTCTTGAGATTAGTACTAATTTCCACATTGGGATCCACACGCAAAAGTGTCTGGTTAACACCAAGCAGTTAAACTTAATGAGGTATTTAAATATAAATATATAATTTATCTTTTTTTTTCACCAATCCTTTTTCCCCAGAACACAAACCTCAATATCACAAGTCTACAAGCAAGGAAAAACTAATTAGTACAGCAACAAATACCGTGATTCTCTCTTCTTCAGAAAATAAAACAGTATTTTATTGCCAGCTGCTTTTAAGGCTCCTGTCAAACACTGTCAAGTAACTCACTCATGTCAGCTTACTTCCATGCTTCTAGCCTTTAAGAAACTGAATCTGTAGGAGACTGCATGGGGACATGTTGCCAGCCAAGAACCTTTCAACTGGCTCCTCCGACTACAGCCAAAGTGTTAGAGGTCGCTGAGGGGAGGATTAATATTTGGTGTTTTGCACAGAGCCCGTGCAATCATTTTTGGTGTTGCTTTGAGGCAGTACCACATGGCAGAGCAGAAATACTCTTCAAGGGATATAGACCAAACTCCGCTGGTGCCAGGGCTCTGCGCTGATTGCTGTGTGTGTCGGCAGGCGGGAGCAGGGAAAGAAGATCTAGAGGGCTAGGACTTGGGCAGAATACAGCCCTGCAAGGCCCCGCTCTGAACCTTTCTTTGCTAAGCCCGGCTAAATGGAATCAAAGTTAGCTCAAAACAAAGCAAACCTCGCAGTCCCTCCCGGCCGAGTGACCGTGCGCGGCTGGCAGTGTCCCGGCGCCACCTCCCGGGGGCTGTGCTCCTCGGCAGGGCTCCCACGGGAACCGGCCTTGCAGAGCCTGCGGCCACGTTTGGAGAAAGCAGCTTTAGTCTTCCTCTCTCACAGCACGAGTCAGGTTTCAACCACGTTCAACTACTTGCATTATCTACGGAAAGCTCATCCCAAAAATATTCTGCTCCCTTTTTCACTTTAACTCCAGGAAGTCACCCCCTTTTCATCAGCTGTCTGATCAAATGGTGCCACTGTTCCTCGTTTTCTTTTGCCAAAGATAAAGGCTTGAACTCTACGAAGTAGCGTCCTCATATTTTCCTTCCTGAAGCCTTCACTTTGTAATTGGAATGTCATAAGGATGAAAAGAAAAAAATCACCTCAAATGACATGAAGTTGGGGCAAGCAACTTTTTCAATATTTTAAAATTTAAGGATATACAATTATCAATGTGTACTCATTTCTTTCCACTCAAAGTCAAGGTAGATAGGCTGTGTGAAAAAAATAATTTAAACCATTCCACACAGGCATAGGTCTTATTGCACAATGAGTAAGTTATGAACACTTCCAAAGACACTGTTCCTAGTAAACAAGAAAGTTTCACACGCAAGCTTTCTTGAACTTCTCAATTTTAATGGAGACAGAACAATTCTATACAACTACATACAGATTTTGAAGCATGACTAAACATCTATTGCTTCCTACATAGAATGAGCAAGAATAATACAATAGGAATAGGTCCTAGCTAAGAAATATAAACACACTTTTGCAAGGTTATTTTACTATTCTTGATCGCAGCCGTCGCTTGATGATTAGATGATCGCTTTCTTTCTTTTTTTGTTCTACAAGGATCTGAAAAAGATGGATTAAAAGATGGTTATTCAGCATTTCTTCAAAGACAAATGACATTCACCTTCTAGACCTGTGTGCCCAACAGCATATTTTTTCCCAGAATCTGTTTCCAGAGTTTTACCTGAGTCACTCTGGTGAAATTGACCAATTCACCGAGAGGGTGGTCAGTCAGTGGAATAGGCTGGCCAGGGGAGTGGTGGAAACACCATCCCTGGAAGTGTTCAAAAAATGTGTGGATGTGGCCCTTGGGGATATGGTTTTGTCGTGTTAACTCAGTGGTGCTGGATTAATAAATAAAAAATATTTTAATTAATTTAATTAAATTAA
>VZTH01010380.1:8137-48070 GCA_013397815.1 Aleadryas rufinucha
AAAAAAAAAAAAAAAAAAAAGATATTTCATAACACTCATAGAAGTCAAGGGGGAAAAAACCATAATAAATTCAAGGCCTGACTTCACAACATTTTGGGTCAATGGGTTCCCATGGACCTATTATTTATACATCTCCATTCCAGACAGCAAAGTCAATGAAACACGTATTATCCTTGCATACAGCTACTGGGAACACTGCCTATGAAACCTGTCTCCTCAATCTTAATTTCCCCCAGCGAGTAGCACTGGTAATGGTGGATGTGTTTCTGTCAGAGCCCTGTCTCACTGGTCCTTTGGCCTCTCCTGGGGAGAGCAAGTTTACCCCAAGCAGGGAAGCAGAGCTGCAGGCACATCCTGCTGCAGGCAGGTGTGGGCTGTACCCCGTGGCTCTCCCCTGGAGCCGTCCTGTCCTGAGGAAGGACTCACTGCACCATCCTGGAAGCCCAGCCCTTTTCTGCCTGTTTTACCAGCAACCAGTCAAGGTGTCTGAGGTGTGGTCTGAAACAGGACAAACCCATGGGATCCATGTCCCTATGCTCCCCTCCAGCTGCCAAGGATCTGCAGCCACCATCTGAGGCAGATTGGTGTCTGTTAAAGGCAGAGTCAACGGGAGGCTTCTGCTCCCTGCACACTTTCAACTGAGAGAATGAGCTGATGAGCAAGAGAAAAAAATTTTTACCATATGATCCATATCTGCAAAGTGGTTCTCAGGTATTTGGGGTGGATGAGGTCCTTGAATCTTCCCCTTCTTTCCTGCAAATCGTATGATAGAAATAAAAGTTTTTATAAAGGCATCTTTTATACAGCAGCAAGAGTTCTGTGAGAGCAGCTGGCACTCCAGGCCCTCCTGTGCTCCCCCTGTCCCCAGGCTGCTGGTGGCACAGACAGAGGCACAGATCGTGCAACACAGCACCCACCAATCCTCTAGAGAGGAAAGCCCCGCTTCCCAAAAGATACCCACAGGAAGCTGCACTGCAAAGGATGGAGGAGGGGAGAAGAAAACATCCTGAGCTCTCCTGGCCCCCACAGAACCCCCCAGATCCGAGCCGTCTGGTCCCATTGTGACTGTGATGGTGCCAGAGGGGGCCCTGGTTGCTGCTGGGGGGCCAGCACTGCTGGGGCTTCTGTCAGCTCCCATTGCCCCACGTGCTGCTCTGCCTGTGAAGCAAGCTTTTGGCCACATACATCTTTGTGGGAGGCCTGAAGTGCCAGTGAGCAGAGACAGGCAGGCACTGGGAGCCCTGCCTGCCCCGCTGCTCCCCAGGATCCCACCACCGAGGGGAGACGAGTTCACAGGGATGGTGTGGGTTGCCTTTATTTTTATTTTCCTCATCACTGGTTAAGACTGAGAGGGTGTACAACTGACGAAAGCCCTTCCCACATCCAATGTGGGTCCATTACATAAATTCAATTAAACTACAGGGAAGCTTTAATCCTAATTAATTCCAGTACAATAGCACCATCTTGCATGAATTGCTAAGGACAATACTTGGTGCCTGTGGGATTGAATAAGCAGCAAAGAGGTCCAGGAAAGGGATTTTAAAAAGCTGGATAATAATTTTGAGGCCCTGGACAATGGATTTGTCTAATCTTCCTCTCTTGGGGGTCAAAGGAGCCACCTGACCAAGTTCCCACCCACCAGCCAGCAGGGCTCAGACTGGGGGGAAGGAGGAGAAGCCTGGGGGGGGCACTGTCTCCCCTACAGCACCCACATATGTTTTTGGGCATTTCAGTCCAGCAGTGATCCACTCCCGAGCTGCTCAGCTGCCTACAGGTACAGATGGTGGTATCTGTGAAATGGTCTCTCCTGCTCTGACCCTCTTCTGCTGCTCTGTGGCTCCACACTCAGGGACCTGGGGTCCTGGGACACAGTGGACAAACCAGGCCAGGGGCTGGGCGAAGCCTCAGGGAGCACTGTGTTGACCTCATGACAGGGATCCTTTCAGCCTGCCCAGCCACAGCCCTGAGAGAGAGCCCAAGGGACAGTTCCCACATCTCATGGCAGAGGGAACACCCCTGCAGGATGGGTGGGCAATAAGGAACAACATGCTTTGCCAGGAGCCCTTTCTGTGGTAAAGGAAGCAAATCTTTTCTTAGCACAATATTTTTCTGAGCAAACACAAATTGAGGAGGAAAAAAAAGGCAGAAAACTCCATTCCATTTTGAAGGCCAAGATTACTGTTTCTCCAAAAGAAAACTGACATCTCCATCACCACATCCAGCAGTTGTTTGGAAAAGAGCCAAACAAGGAGGACGAGGGAGGCAGAGCAAGATGTGGTTGGCAGTCCCGCTCCCTCCCTGAAGCCCAGATGCCAGCAGCCCTGCCTGGGATGGATGGGCTGGGCAGCCTCGACTTACCTTGGCAGGCTCCCTCAGCTGCCCCTCTGGCATGGCCACCCCATTCATCCTGGCTATCCTCTGCAGCGTGGCCAGAGCAGCCGCCGTGTTTCCCGTGGACACATTGTACCGTGCTGACTCCGGGATGAACTGAAAGCAGAGCAGGAAGCCTTTCTTCACCTCTCTTGTCGTACTCACAGCTGCCCATCGTGCCCAGGAGCCTGCTCAGGTCAGCACAGAGCACTCCATGAGCTGGAGCAGCCTTTTGCCTGTCCTTCTCCCCAGCCGTGCCCTGTGTCCCCCACCCCCTCATACCCCATGTTGGGGGGCTCACCCTGCCCAACAAACCCATTTGTTGGTCCAGCTCCTCAGGGGTGTGCCACTGAGCCATCTGTGTCAAGCACTTATGAAAGGTAAAAGCTGAAGACACAAGTTTAACAAAAACAGTCCTGACTGAACTGACATTCTAAAATGAGATGAGGCACATATTACTTGCTCAAGCAAAAGTCTTGGAAGACACAACAAGGCCATTTTAATAAAAAGGAAGACATGGTAGAAGTGTAGGAACTAACTCATCTCTGTCATTTGGTGCTCCTTCCAAAATAAAATACTTTTTTATTAAATGGTGGCTCTATTAAATTATAAACAATCACATCTGTTTCACTCAAATATGAATTAAAGACTCCTTTTTTAAAGGTATGTATACTAACTCTGCCTTTTTTTTCCCCCCTGGACTACAAACTTTTGCTATCCAATTTTTCTGGCAAAAATAATCAGGGAAACTACACACCCAAGTTATATGAGTGTACACTCACAGCAACCTTACATTTGCCTGCCCAGGTAGCACCCCAGATGGACTTGTGCATTCACTCAGCTGCAGAAAGGGCTTTTACATCTGCATGGCCTCCACCAGCCACTGCTCAGCACTGCAGTGCCCAAGAGCACTGTAAGCAGGGATTTTCCACATGACTCTCCACAAATCAGGTGGTTCTCATGTCCAAGGCTGACTTTTCTGAAGCAGAAGGAAATCTGGGGAAGCTGTGGTTATCCCTGACACTCATTTGCTCTTTGAATACTTTACTAAGGCTGCTTTCCTCAGCCCTAGAAAATGTAAAGACTGGAGAGCGTGTGCTGTGCCCAGCATTAAAGCGAAGGTATTACTTGTGGTTTTTTGCATACTCTACCTTGCCTGACTTCCTCTCAGTGCCCGGCCCAGAACCACAATCCCTGGGTACTGCTGGCAGCCTGGACACTGGAACCTGGGCTGCTGGAGGGCTACAGCAGACCAGTAAAGCCAGGTCATCACCAGCAAGGTAACATATCCCCAGCAGCTGGTCTGCAGCCCCACCGGGACTTCAGGACCTTGCCAAGCTGCTGGGTGAGAGGACTGAAGTGGAGAAGGAGGACACAAGAAGAGCCCCAGGCTTGCAGGGGCTGGAGGGCGATGCCTCTTGATGCCTGGGGAGACATCAGGGCAGTGGCAGTACAGCAGGGAGTGGGGAGGGGAGATCTTCCTACCTTGAACACCAGGATGAGAAGGATGCCAGGGATGGAGGCAATTCTGATCAACCACCGCCAGCCGATGGTTGGGTTCACCACTGAGGCCAGGCTGATGATTAACAAGGATCCTGCCAACCAAAACACCTTTCCAAGGGAAAGAAAGGGCTTAGAACATGAACTCATGGCAATGATTTGTTTATTTTCTTCCCTTCTGGTCTGGTTCTGTGGATAGATGGGAAACTGTGCTAGGGAATGCTGAGGTTCAACTGAGCCATTCCATGGTTGTCTGATAAGCTGGGCTTGGGTGGAAGGAAAGAGGGAAAGACAAGGGTTTAGGGAGGGACAGTGAAGGTAGTCTTAATTAGCTCCAGGTAAAACCCCATAATTTGCTGTGGATACAATTGTACTTAAAGCCACTGCTTTTGTCCTCCCAGTCAGTTCTCTACTAGTGCTCATGCCCATGAATTTTCCTCTAAGTCTCTTCAGGGAAATAGCAGATTTACAGGCCCAGAAGGCAAAAACAGGCCAGATTTCCACTGCTGCAAGTTGGTGGCTCTCCAGTAGACTCAATGCCAAGCTGTACCAACAGAGAGTCTGGCCTCTGACCTGCAAGTACATTCCTTCCTGAAGTTCACTTGTTGCCATTAGGAGACACATCCCTTTGCAGGGGATCACCCGAGAGAGCTCAGCCAGCACAAATCACAAAAGCTGCAGCAAGTTTGTAAGTAGCCTGTGGGCAGAAATAACAAATTTTTGGGGAGAAATACAGGATTGTTCTTCTATAAATCTTTGTGTTTCTGATGACAGTTTGGTAATGATGCCCTGGGATCAAGGAGGCTGCAGTGAAAAGCAAATTATCCCTGCCACCAAGAATTTGGTTCAGCAGTGGGATGAATTGGTGCACTCAGAGGGGTCACCACTGATCATCTGCACATGCAGCAACTGCCCCCTGCAGAAGTCTGCAGTAAGCAATGACCCAGCAAGTGGGCACTTGCTAACCCTAACCTTCTCAGTATGTCTCAGGCCAAATTTGGGACTATCTGTGCTAGCCCTGTCTTGTGAAAAGCCCCTGCAGAACCTGAGCAGAGAGAGGAGCAGATTAGGACCTCACCTGGGAGTCACTGTATAAACCACTTTTTATTTCTGGGCGTCCAAAGAGGGGGAGGATGCACCTCAGCTTGGAGTGGGCTGGGAATGCCACTAGCTCCAGTGCCTGCCAGTCCATCAGCACTGGCCTCATTAGACCAGGTAGCCCCATTAGCAATAGGTCAACCAAGAGGCTGGGTGTCAGCCATCACTCAAAGTCCCCATACAATGTTTGGAGCATCAAATTATTTGAGAAGATATTGCCTCTCTCCTGTGTATGTCTTTAACAACACAGATACCGCACTCTGAGGCGCAGGAGGCAGCGGGCACTCGCTCAGACCCAGACAAGTGTGATTGGTCTGGGAGAAGTGCTGATGTGCTGGAGACCTGGCTTCCAAACTGCAGTGGGACAAATCTCCTGGGACTCGGAGCTAGAAGAAACAGTGATGTGTTCACTTTTACCTGAGACAAGGGCAACATGTATCCCCGGTATTTGGTGGGCAAAAATTCCGTTTTTATGATAAGTCTAGCAAAAAAGGAGAAAAAATGCAGAAATACAGCTGCAATGAGAATTTCCATACAAATCAAGTAACACTTCAGCTCATCTCACAGAATGAATACCATCCCTCTTCCACCTTGAGCACTCAGAGACAAGGAATCCCTGTCCAATATGCCTCCCACTCAGGCACCAAATTACATGCAAGGGGAACACAAGGCACAGATCCTTTCCAGCCCATGGCTATGGGATACAAGCAGGTCTGTACAACACTGCAGTCTGTACATCAGGAAACCTATGGGAAGGTCCTGTGGGGTGACTGAGGTGTCAGCACAGGCATAGATATGTTCATAGAAACAAACATTTTAGTAAAAGGGTTTTTTTCCATTAAATAAAGAAAACACTCTGCTCCACTTTTTAAATGGTTGAAGTGCCCTTGGGGCAGGGGGCTCCTGGCACTGGCATCTCTCAAGCTCCCACGTGAGAATTTTGCTTCCTTAGCTGGACAGAGAGGTGGGAAGAGACCCACACTGGCTCCCTCTGTCTCAGCTAGTGAAGTGTTTTATAAAATGTTCAATTTCTCTCCATCATCATGAGGCTCATTAGCAGCCTCCATGGCCAGGGAATGGGGGCCCTCCTGGGAGGGAGGCAGTGCCAGCAGCTCAGCAGATGCATGATCCAGGCGCAGGTGCCTTCTCCTCCCAACAGCACCTCTCTCCCCCATGTTCTTTCCTTTCCTACAGCAAAGGGCTTTTGGGTCAATGTGACCAGTTTGGGACTTTCCTTTGTGGGCAGCAACCAGGCTTTGAGGAACTATGGAAGATGCTGAAATGTTTCATTGCTTTCCATAAAAGAGTCAACAAAAAAAATTTTTTTCCAGGCCCCTAGTGAACTGGTTGTTAATATCCTGAATTTCTCCTCCCCACATCCCCCTTTCTGCCCCAACAGGACAGAAAGTTTCATTTCAGTGGGAACATTTTACATCATTCAAAAAGAATTTTCTACTTAAGCAGAATTGTTTTGACTTTTTAAGGAGGAAGCAGCCTTTACTCATCTGTTACCTGTCTAATTATTTTTATATGTGCCTAATAATCCCTCTGTCACCAACTTAATGTAAACCAGCTGCCCCTTCTATTCCAGGCCTCAGGAGCCCTTGGAAACTGCAAATTAGGTCAATTGACCGGGATTTAGTGAAATTACAGAACGGTTTTTGTTTCACGGCGATGTGGGAATTTGGTCCCCTTTCCCCTTCCATCCCCTCCGTTACCTCCCCGGGAAGGCGGCTTGCTCAGCCATACCCTTGTGCGTGGCCTGACACGCCACCTCCGACCATGGCCCGCAGGAACACAAACCAGATGTAGGATGGGGCAAACGAGGTCAGCAGGGAGAAATAGGCTGCCCAGAGGAAGGAGAGCAGCAGGATCTGTGAAAGGGCAAGAATTAGGGTTGTTAAAGCAGAGGCTCAGCCGGGTGCATGGCTCCCGTGGAGCGCAGGAAAAGGACACGCAGCCCCCGGCAGTTGCTCACCTTCCAGCGGCCGTACCTGTCGGCCAGGAGCCCGAGCACTATGCTGAACACCATGTAGCCAGAAAACACCATCTGAGGGGAATTGAAACACAGCTGTGGAGGGCCCACTCCCAGCTGCACCAGGAGTGGTGCTCTGCTCCTGGAGCTGTGGGTGAGCTGTGTGCTCGCAGGGCAGCAGGATGAACTGCAGTGCCCAGAACCACAAGTGAGCAGCTTTCAGGGGATGGCTTCCTCCATGTAGGCATTTACTGCTGCATCCCTCAAAGCTGGGGGTGGATGGCAAGGATTTCAAAATAAGCATGTGGAAGTGGGGACTTGCTTTGGCATTAAAGCTCTGGGCATGGACATCTGCTCTCATCAGCTTGATTTCTGGTTGTCTACAGTTGTGGTACTGTTCTTGTCCCTGTAAGGAGGCCCTAGGAATTTGTTTGGTTCACTGGGAAACGTGCCTTCCAAAACCTGTGGTGGTGCCCATGACTATGATCACATGGTGGATGACCATCTGGGGGGAACACGAGTCACTCACTGTTGTCACTAAAGCCAGCTGCCAGTCTCGAAGCTGCCACTCGCATCGGATGAGAGGGGACACAACAGCTATCAGCATGATCTCCATGGCTTCTGCCACCTTTGGGAACAAGTGTGTGCGTTAGCAAGAAGGGAAACCACAAGAAGTCCTACAAGGCCTGCAGCCATGGCAGTGCTACCATGTCAAAACAGTCCTGTGAAGCCTTGGTGCCTCCACAGTGGTCTGAGCCCTGTCTGATCTGGAAGAGCTTGGTGCCAGGGAGAGGAGGAGAGAAAGGCGCACCTAGAAAGTAGGTATAGGTACACTGTATGTCTAGCAAGTTTGGAAAGAGTCATCCTTGGCAGAGAAGACTCTTACCCTGCTGTGTTAGTAGATCTTCACCTATCTCTGAAAACCAAGCTGCTTGGCTGGGTACCTGGCTGTGAATTCAGGCATCTAACATGAACTCTTGAAACTGTTTTTGGTTAAAAACATTATTGCTCCATTGGCTGTTTGCCCCAGCAGCTGGCTTCAGTTAGGAATAAGCTGATTGTTTACACACAGCGTCAGACTTTTTCACCTCAGCCGCAGCGATCCCCATGGATAGACCCTCACTACAACTTCACCCTAGCCTGGCCTCAGGCTTTTGCCCAAGTTCCCAAAATAGATACACAATTAACCCAAGACCATGAAAGTTAGGAATTTTTTCAGGTAGCTGGGTGAGAAGACATGAGGCCTTCTGAGCCAAATTGCACAGGGTTTGGATGCCATGGGGATGACATGAAAAATGCTTTGTGAGGCTCAACTTAACCCTCAGGCTCTACTGAGGATGTGCCCTGACAGTGCTCCAGGGCAGGGGCCAAGCCATGATGCTCTGGGCCAACCTGCTCAGCTTTGCCCTGAAATAGGTCTGATATCAATGGGACCAAAATCTACTGTCACCAATGATGACAGTAGCAGAAATCCTTCTTGAGAAGGTATGTGTGGAAAAAAACGGGCTGTCCGCAATATGTGCTTATGGTTGTTATTGCACAGTAATAAGGAAAATGAGAAGAAAGCTTTTTTCAGGCCAGTGCAGATGGCTCCAGATACCTACCCCAGTGCTGCCCATGATGAGGAAAAGCATGATGTGGAACCTGCCAAACCCAATGGCTTCCACAGCTTCTTCCACTGTAAATGTCTTTTGCCCTGAACACAATGAGAAAAATAAGACACAAAAACTGTCAGCAGTCAAATTGTACCTCCTCTTCATGAAAAGTCAATGTTTTTCATGCTACTGTGGGACTGCACCAGGAAAAAAGCTGGAAACATCTACCAGTTGTGTCCACTGACCAACCCCTGTATGTCCCGGTGGCCAGGAACAACAGGGGCTTGCTAAAACAGCAGCTAGTGCAAATGGAGGAAGGACAGCCTTCTACAATTTAAAATGCTTTTGAAACAGAAAAACATTTTAAAAATTATTCCAAGTAAATGAATCCTCAAATTACCAATATAATAAAATATTTACACAAAACAGAGGTGTGAGAGAAGCCAAGCCAGCCAGCTCTTCCCACTACCATAGGCAGCAGTCACCAGCCTGATAGGTGTGATGGGAAGAGAGCATAGGATGCTGATGTTGTGGCTCCATGTACAGAGGTTTTAAGTAGCTGGAGTGGCACAGGTGAGGACCCTCCCTCTACCCCAGCTAAACAAGGACCCAAATTTCTAGTCCAACACAAACCCACCTTTTGGTGGTTCTTTTCTCTCTGCATGGATTTCCTCCAAGCCAATAGCATTTTCTGCTTCTTTTGGTGCAGTGGCCATCTCAGCTCCTGCTGGGATCCACCTTCACTGTGGGCAAGGCTAGGATTTACCTGTGAAACCTCACGACTGTCACCAAGTCACCTGAGCAAGAAAACAGCAAGGCAGTTCCTCGTGCTGGAGTGCAAACATTCAGGTACTGTCAAATTTGAGTTTGTTTCATGCAGCTCCTGGAAGATGTCCCTTTCCATTGGGGTTTTGGTGAAAGCCACATAGAAACATCACAGGGTAAGTTAGTTGAACTGACAGAGATCAGTCATCACATCACACTGGCTGTTTTTATGGAAGGTCCAGGGACTGCCTTAGGGAAGACTGGAGACGTGCTAACACGAGAGTGTGTGACAACTTCCCCAGCCCAGAGGTCAGTGAAATGCAGTGCCAGTCTAAAAGATGCTGCATCTCCAGGAGCCAAGACATGATAAAACCAGTAGTGGTTACCCCTGTTGGAGGCTCCCAGTAGGAGCTGGGTTTGAGTGGGCAGTAGAGGTGCTACATTCTGCAATTGCTCAGCCTGGTGGGAGCCCCCGCTGAGGCAGAGCCAGGTGACCCAGCCAGCTCCCTAACCCCAGGGTCTTGGGGGTGGTAGGGGTAGCACTGAGCTCCTCACTCAGGCAGCACACAGCTTCCTGCTGCAAACCAGCCCCTCTGCCTCATCCCTTGCCGTGCTAATCCCCATCCTTTCAGGGTATCCATAGCACAGCCATGCATTCTGGACTGCAACTGGAAGCTGGATTCCTCTGCCAGTGTTTCTGGCTCTCAGCACTAGATCCTTTGGCCTCATCACTGTTGCTTTTCCTCATCAGAAAAACTCATTTTAATCCTAGGGCAGGGATTAAGCACACTGATTGCTGTAACCCATAAGCTTTCCTGCTGAGTGCATGCTCAGACACTGCGGAGGCGGGGCTCAACACGTCTCCACTTTGCTGACACCCTCTCCTTTGATTACCTCCCTTCAGAAGAGCTGGGCTTGGCCCAGGCTGCGTTCACAGCCAACCAGCAGAGACTGGGGAGGCTGCAGAAGGGCAAGAGCTGGAGGGAATTAATGGTTAAGAGCATCTAGCGAAAGATAAAAAATTCCATTTGAGATAGAGGGCAGCATGAACACAGAAATCGTGGAATTACAGTACTCCAGGATGGATACCGTGATACTATACTGAGGTACAGATAGAAGGAGGTCATTAAGGGCTAATGGCAGATTAGTTGGTTGGGTCACATACCCTGACCTTGCTGTCACAGATCATTACAGGCCAGCACCCAAGAAGATGCAAAGGATATTGGTTACATCTGTCTCTCAGCAATGTCCTCAGAGGCAGCAACAGCTGCCAGCAGCACGCAGTGCCACCAGCTGATCATGACGGCCAACAGCTAGGGACCATTTCCAAGTGGAACCGGCTCAACAGAAACCAAACAAGGTGCTTGGAAGAGCCCACGGGAAAAGGTAAAGATTTACTGTGTGTCTGAACCACCAAAGGCTTTGCAATAACAAAATCTGGGCACCTGTTTTTCTCCTTTTTGGTTCCTTTATGACTAGGGACCTGCAAACACATTCTGCCCTGAGCTACCACATCACACCTCTGTGTGGTTAAACAGACACTCTCCTCCAGAAAGTCTGTGGCACGCACAGCCCCTGTCTGCTGGCAGGACAAGCATCAAGCCCTCGGTCTTTGCCCACCCAGCCTGATGCTGGGATACTCTGCTCCTGTTTGCTGAGGGATGTTGGAGCTTTTCACTGGCACTTACCCACTCTGGGCTATGTGCCCTCCTTCTGGGAAGTGCCACAGCTCTTCCATGAAAGGGGAGAGAACCCTGATCCCCTGGTGCTGCTGTGCAGAACTCCCAGCAGGGTTCAGGTGGTCAAGCAGAAGGCTGCAGTGTCACCTCCAACACCCCACAGTAGCCACACACCCTCAGAAGCATCAGGATGATGGATAGTACCTAATGTGAGAACTGATCTCAAATAGCAGTGGATGAGCAGGTGGGATACACTCTCTAGTATCTCAAAAACCACCAGAAATCTATGCAGGCACAGTAAACCTCGCAACAATTCCTACCAAACCTGTGTTTTGCTCATCCCAAACCTTTGCAGCCCTGTTTGCCTTGATGGAGCAGCTAGTGTCTATCTTCAGGGAGTCACAAATTTCCCTCTATTTGTAAATCCAACTAAACGCCAATTACATGAGCCAAAAGAACAGCAGTGACAAAGCTGCTCCTGGCAGGGAAAATAACAATCCTCCAGCTGAAGGGAACAACCAAGAATACAGTGAAACTGCTGCTGAGGCCCATCAAAATGATGTTGTGACCCCTACTGGAGGGCTGCGAGGCACGAAGGGCACACAGCATGCAGTGCTGCCTGTGACACCACCTGGGAACTTTGTCTGTAAGGTCAGAGACCTTCTTTGGCTGAGGATTTTCCCCACAGGTGAGACTGGGGGTATCTGATCATACAAATGATAAGATGCCCCCAAAACTAAGCAAGACTTTACTAAATATTTATTTCTTTGTTTAGTGAAGGTTTCTTACCTCTGTGGTGTCTCAGGCTTGGAGAAGACCTTTCTTCTTTTTTGACTGTTTCTCCTCTGCTATTTACTTTTTTGCCACCGTGTTGGCGGTGCTGTGGGTTTGGGATCCAGCTCTCAGGAGTCAGGTTTCCTCCTCACTGGCACAGGCAGGTCCCTCTCCGCCCACCTCCACCACCCAGAGGTAGGTGCTGCAGGCAGGGTGCCCAAGTGCTGACCTGTGCTTGTCTCATGGCATCTGCAGGTCCTTCACAGGCACTGCCACCATGGGTGCTGGTGCTTGCCCATTCCTTCTTGTGAGGATGACTCCAAGCAGACAGAAGGAGGGCGCTGGGATATCTCATTATTGAAACACCAGCAAGATTTTATCTGATGGATTTCAGAGGTAGGTCCTGCAGCAGTCAGTGCCCACATAAGGCACCTTTGCCATCCCCTGCTTGTGCACTGCAGCCACCAGCCCTTCTTAGGCCAGATGAAGCCAACTCAGGTACCAGCACCATGAGAAAAATAAGGTCTGCGATAACCTTCTAAATTTCTTGATGAGGTAGCAAAATGCAGGGAGCATTCATGACTTAAGCTGCCACAGTGATCCCAATCTTGTTGTGCAGCAAATCTCAGTGCTATGATAGGTGTGGGCTCTTGACTAGGAATGTATGTGCTGACCTTTACTACTTCATGTTGGTATTGGTCTCACAAGGGTTTCCAAAATCCTTCTGTTCTGAATACATACACTGAGCTGGCACCAATGGTGCAATAGTTTTATCAAAGTGTGTAACTCCCACGCTGAACCTTATGCTTCCAAGCATCTGGAAGGTATTTGCTACCAGCCAACATATGCTATCTCACAGCTTTATTTTATATCTTCCTCTTAATAATACCTAATATTCAGCCGTTATTGGCATCTGCTGAATGAACTGCACAATCCAAGCTGCCAGATCCATACCATTATGTTTTCATTGCACAAACTCAGACATCGTGTGTGCAATCACAGGAGGGCACAGATGTTTCAGCATTCCAGCTCCCCAGCACAGAAGGGAAAAAAATGACCAGAATTCCAGTGACATTCTAAGCCACAGAGATGAGCTTTCAGGCCCAGGTGTTGGGGATTGCACAAAGGGATACTATGTCTATTACATTTTTTTCAACCACCTTGTGATATTTTAATTATTTGCTATGGAAAGGCAAAGGCCAGTCAGAGTGAAGCACAAATGGAAATGCCTACAGGCATGAAACATCCAGGAGAAACAAAAGAGTGGGGGTGAGAAGAAAGGTCTCCATGCTGGCCAAGGACATGATGGAGAGCCACTGTATGGGTAAACACTGAGGGAAGTGCTGTTTGCTGCAGGAGCCAGGTGCTGGACTCCAAGAAACTGTTGACTCCTGGAGTTTCTGAAAGCTCAGCCCGAAAGCCAGTTCATTATCACCAGTCCAGAGGACCTAAGAGACTCAATACCTGGCTTTCTTCACCTTCCACGTCACAAAGTTGTCCTGGTGGGAGGGTGTAGACACACACAGCAATGGCTCTCACAAGAAGGAATAAAAAACTCAGGAAGGAATATCTGTGAGTGACTAAAACCAGCTTGCTTGACTTTCTTTCTCTGTTTGCCTTTCCCTTCTACACAGTCATTCACTGAGTTTTGTTTAATGTTTGTTCCCTACAAAATGACTAAACTCATGCCACCAGTTCTCAGAAACAAACTACTCCCTAGCAATAGGATGAGCTTTGGATCCAGAAGCACCCATTCGCCCCTAGGCACAGATCCCAAATCTGCTGCAGAGGGGCATGCTGAGGTCCTGGCTTGGGTCAGGTAATCACAAGTCACACCTCTTCCAGCACTGGGTAAAGTTCAGATGAAAACACCAGGCTGTTGTATCAAGAAGGCCTATTAGTCTGTAACAGTGGACTCTGCTGGACCTGACCACACCTGATGGCCACATTCACAGAACCAGCTAAAAAATGTGTTCCACTCAGCTTAGCGGCTGTACAGGGCAACAGGCAGTCACTGCTCTGCTCCAAAATCCTCCTCACCTTCTGCAGAAAAACCTTTTAAAAACAAAGCATTCTCTGGAACATTTGTGGGTTTTAAAAGAATTCTTAAAAAAAACCCAGAGGAAACCCAGGGCTCTCTTCAAAGTGCATCAGTGCAACCCTGCCTCTCAGCAATCTGAATGCTTCCTGAATATTAGTGGGCTTGGTCCTCTTGTGGAGTGGGGAAGTACCATTCCCATATCACCAGGCTCTGCTGTGTTATTTGGTTGCACACAGAAAGAGAGAGAACTGAATACAGAATTAAGTCCAATGCTTGAGTTGCTGTTCAGTACAGTAAACAACAGACCATCTTGTCACCTAAGGTATTCACAGGATAACTTGTTTTTCTTGCTTAAAATGTAAACCTTAGACAAAGAGCAAAACACCAAGAAGCTCTGAAAGGAACGGATATTCTGTTTCCGGTAATCATCTTCTCAGTTACACTGCAATCACATGGAAGGCTGCAATAAAGATAAAATATGTGTTTGTGCAGAAAATTAACCCACTGTTTCATCAAGCAAATTGTTTTCTCTGTGTTTGGTAATGCATCAAACTAGTTTGGCCTTTCTTGCTGCAAGACAGCTTTCCTTCTGAGTTGGAATAGACAAAATAGGCTGGAAGGAAGAAATAAAGGTGATGTGCATGTGCTGAGCAACTGTGACACCATCTGCAGTCAGGTCTGTGCTTTTTGCCTGTCCCATAGGTTACCTGTGCCCAAAGAACTGGTGACCTGGGACCATGCATGGGTCATGGACACACTCCTGCGTCCCTGTGTCTGCCTCTTCTCAGCTCCAGCTGCTACTCCAAACTCAAGCTGTTGGAAAAGCCTCATGGTTACTGCTGCCCAACTTCAGTACTTGAAGACCTTCTTGAGACCACAAGGGAAAAACTGGGACAACTCCCTGGCTTGGGGCTGTATTTTTTCCCCTGTCCCTGTAGCGGGAGGTGACTCCCAAGCCTGCCTACTGCAGAAATACTACCTGTAATGACTATCACACTATGTGTCCTGCCGGGAACATTCCCAGGTGGGTTTTTTGGTGGAGCTGGATATCAAGGGAGTGAGGGCTTGTTTGGTCACGCCCCTTGGAAGGAAGCACTGTCCACTCCAAATCCCTTGGTGTGCTCTGTTTTCTTTGCATACTTCAAGGTTAAAAAAACACAGCCTGTTATGGTTAACACTATTCAGTTTGAAAGATTAGTAATTCATGAATATTTCAGAAGATCACAGTACATCAGTACTTCAAATTCATGCCAACTGTTTTGATTCCACTCTTCTTTCTGTTCATTAGGTATTAGCATTTCTACACAATCTGCTTTAACAACCCATCTTGAGAAATACAGCACAAGGGGAGTCATCTTGAGTCTTCAGTGACAAACAAGTCAATAGAGATAAATAAAATGGCTGCCAATGTGGAAACTTTTGTTTACACAGCTCAAAACTAGCACTTTTGTTAAGTGATAATGTGTGTACATTTCTATAATCCAGTGCTGTCAAGCCCTGGAGCAAATCAGATAAAAAGGGGGTTATTCTAGTAAAGCATGTAGAAAATTGCAAGCCTGCAATATGATCTGTCTTTGAGCTGGTTTGCACTGTGTGCTAAATGAAGGGCTGCAATCTTATAAGGGACTTAATCATGTCACATGATCAACCACAGACGAAACATATTTTCCTTGGAAAGAAATATACCACAGTGACAAGGCAGCAAATGGAGCAGAACACATGTGAGTCGATTGTTAATAACGGGTTTAATTCCAAAGCCACATCTCCTCTTTTCAACCAAGCAGTAGGCAGCTGACCCCATCAAATGCTGACCACCAGGTACTTGGCAAAGACATCAGTGGAGACAAAGCCAAGGGTCCAGCCAGTCCAGCTGATAGAGGTCAGCTCTCAGTTGATACAGCAGTGGGGAATGTAGCTAGGACATTTTTGTCTACAGCTGCTCTTCTTTCAAGAGCCATGCCCCATTCTCTTTCCCATGTACCCTACTCTTTGGGTGAGCCACCACAAGGAAACAAAGCCTGGTCTGAGAAGGGAAGCCGTGATGCACCGGCTTCACTCTTCTGCGGTGCCATTGATGATGTTCTTGAAGGAGAACGGAGAAAATTTGTACCCGGCTCCCACGTAGAACTTGTTCTGAAACTCCACCCTAGGGAGGAGCAGAGGGAGGCATCAGTGCTGCCTATAGGCAGGACCTGCAGCCAGCCAAGAGGCTGAAACATGGCACCCACAGGAAAAGGGAGGCCACAAGATGGTGGAGTCTGAGCTCAGAACATAGGCTCTTTATGGGGCCAGCAGCGAGACGCAGGCGGCCCAGGGAGCAACCTGGCACACATCAGCTCTGACTTTCTATCAAGCCAGACTGGAAATGCTCATCACGAGGCCAGTCAGCAGAACCTTGCCTGGTAACCTGCTTCTAGCAGCTCTGAGAGCTGGGATAACCACCTGCTGGTTGCACACTGGTGGGAGACAGACACCTCCTCCTCCCTGCACAACGACAAGCGCCTGCACCATGGTTTGCCTTGGCAGTGTTTATGACTTGTGGTGGGACATTACGAGGTGAAAAAGACCACAGCTTGGGGCTCAGGTAGGATGCCGAGTTATGGTGGTGGTGAAGGGTGTTTTGTCACCTTGGTCTTCCTCACATGCTGATGGTGTGTCTGCACTGCTGTCCTTGCCTGGACTGATGAGCAGTTAAGGCAGATGTGGGCTAGCTTGGAACTGGTTTGCCACAAAGCCTAAGCAGCCTGAAGCTCAGCTTGGGCTGATGTCACAAGCACAGACCCAGGTTTTCATCAGGTTTTGCAGTCCCAGTTGAACTCCTGCTGCCCTAGGCAACTGTCTTGTTAGATCCCTGGGCGGGATACACAGCCAGTGGAGTGGCTGTGCTGCCTTTGGGCCTTGCCATGCAGTGGCCAAAGTGGCCAAAGGCCAAAGTGGCCTCAGTGGCTCTGCACATTTCCAGGACAGAACTGCAGGTTGTCCTTTGCCTCACATGCTCACAACCACCACAGGTGCAGGAGGACAAGCAGGTTGCTCCACGGAGCAGCTCAGAGCAGGGATTTCTGACTCCCTTTGGAAGAGTCTCCCTCACTTCATTTGCCAAAGGCAACTAATGTTCCAATGCACTGGCACAGCATGTCTAACACTGGCTGATGTGCCCACCTGTTGCCACAGCCTGTTTCCTCCCAAAGACAGCTCTGGGAAAAGCTCCAGAGGACCACCCCACGTACCAGTGCAGACGCAAGGCGTGCAGGAAGGCTGAGAGCCCCTCCATGACCAGCAGGATGGCTACTGTCAGCACTGCAAATGCTGCAAAGATGATGAAGATGGCGATGAGACCTGCCCAGCCGCTGCTGCTGAGCCCATTGTGCATCACCATGGTCCAAAGAACCTCTGACAGCTCTGCAGAAGGAAATAAAAGGAAAACAGAGCTGAGCAGCAGCTATGGACTATGGACAGACACAGCATGCAGTCTGCCAGCTCACCCATTTTTCCCAGTTTGTAAGGCTGCAAAGGACTATGGTGGTTCTCCAGGCAGAATACATAGGACTGCCCCTAGCTAAGCTTTTTAGTTGTTTTATTTTATTTTAGTTAGGTATCTGTCCTCCATGTAAAGCTAATGTGTATCGGATTCCACTCAACTCCTACTAAGCTCATTTCTGTGCAAAGAAGTACAGCTCACCTGTGTCACTCCATGGCACACCACACCACAGCCCCCCACCCTCCCCACTCCCCCCACTTTTCTGTTTTCCTTTTTTTGTGTGCTCAATTCTTTAGGGCAGGTGCAACTCCTAGCCAGAGGCATTACAGCAATATTAATAAAAAACATTTCAGAAAAATTAGAGACATTGAGAATCTAAGTTCCAGCCTGAGGCGATTTCTAGTATTTGAGCATCTGTTTTTATCACAAATCAAGACAAAAGACATTGAAATGCTGTACATTTCTCATGGAATGTGATGTTCCACTGAATGTTTCTGGGAAAAATCCCAGCGAAAATGACAAACTCCAGAAGCTCTTGAGCCACACCTCTTCTTCCTTGTTTGCTGAACAAAATCAAAGTAACTGTTTCAAGTACTTTCGGCATTCGTCTGCATACCCTAAGGCTATAGCAAGTGCCTCTTGGGAAAAGCAGCTATGGCTCCCATACTGCCTTTACCTCCATGGACTGGACTACACAAGTGGACTGCACCTCCCACTGTGCCACACACCTTGAGGACTATTCCAGAGGGCTGGCTACAGAGCAGCATAGAAAAGGGGCCCCAGCCAGCGAATGCAGTCAGAGCTGCCAGGGATCACCTCTGAAAATGGAGATGCCCACCATGCAACACTTGGAGTGATCTAACCTGAAGCAAGACATCCTGACACACAAGTGTCCACAAATAGAAACTTGGATTTCATGAAGAAATTTGCAGGAATAGTCAAACACCAGCAGAAGCTGTGACCAGCATGGTGAGGAGACTAAAGGTGGACAATCACTCACGTGCATGGGCCAAGCTCAGCGCCCAGAGCCGCAGGTAGGAGGCTGTGTTGGAGATGCAGCCAAGGCAGTATTCAATGGTGTGGATAGCTTGGTGGACAAATATGTCTCCAAAATTGAACTGAAACAACGTAAAACCAAATACATTCTATTAGTTCTCACTTCAGGGCTTCCTGGTTAACAGAGCAACACTCCACCAAAGGCTCTTCATACTCCTTTCCTTGCTACGTCCTGAGCAACACAAAGGTATTTCCCAGGAAAAGAGACTTCTCTGAAAGGTGTCAGTTCTGTATGATCTTCCCATACATTCTCTCTCGAGAAATACAATTCCAGTGAAAGCCAAATGTTTGGGGAACAGCTCATGTTCCACTCATACAATTTCAAATCCTTAAATGTCAAGCCAGTTGCTGCCTGAAATCTATGTGATTTCTTATAGAGACAGAAATTCTTATGTAAATAGGGCCTTTCAGACTATCTGCCTATGGGCATACACATTTTGGGAGATATCACTGAATAAGTGTATCTCATAATAATGAATAAGCAAATCTGTGAAGATTCCCTGGGGCTGGGAACAGCCAGCCATATCCACACTCAATATTGTTGATACTCCCAACTGCTACAAATATTTTTGTCACTTTTTCCTCTGTTGCTTTGTACTGTCGAAGCTCTTGACAATATCTGCCAAAGGAAGGACTGTCTCCCTAGTCAACACTTCTGGCTGCCAACTTTTAAATGCTCCTTTGCAATTTAGAGGAAGGAAAACTCACTGACTCTTGGGAAAGGGCTGACCATCCCTGGGTGCAATGCGGAAGTGAAACAACCGCCCATGAGGAAACAAAAGCTTGAGGTTTGTAAAAGCTTGAGGTTTGCAAGAACTCCTGCTGCCACCAGGGAAAACCAAAGGAAAAATTTAGAGGAATTAATTCAATGAAAGTTCAAACCCTATTCTGGTTGGAAACACAGACTGTTGCAACAGTGTGTGTTGGTATCTTGTTAGAAAGAAGGGCTGGCAACTCTGAAAAGCCTTCTGCTTGACTTTGTGTCTTCTGCTATAGTGTCTGTCTGAACAATTTTCTGTCCAGATTTTCTTACCTCTTCATCATCACCACCCTCATGTCCTTCATGGCCACCACTGTGATCTCCCTGGGAAGCTTTCTTGGAGTGATTGGTCTCTGGGACATCTACCTCATTTTCACCTCCAGAGTTTCCTGAGATGGCTTGAGAATGGATCTTTCAGAAACAAAAT
The DNA here is from genome assembly GCA_013397815.1 of Aleadryas rufinucha. NCBI lineage: Eukaryota > Metazoa > Chordata > Aves > Passeriformes > Aleadryas > Aleadryas rufinucha. The sequence goes on from VZTH01010380.1 coordinate 27,659, forward strand.
GCAGTATGTCTGGTTGATACCAAAATGAAGTCCACGGCACAGAACTCCCTCAATAACCTCACGATGGCTAACACGTGAAGGATTATGTCATGAACACGAAGACAGTTTCAACAATAGTCAGTCATCATGGGCCACAGAAATTGAATATTTCCACCAAATGGCTAATAATACCTAAATATTTTCCATCATAGAGCATTTTCCAGTGCTTCCAACTATTTTGTAGCTAGTTTCTAGTGTCCCAATGCACTCTTTGTTTCCACCACGAGAAGATCCAACAGTTTTAGCAAATGAGAAAACCGAGGTACATTAAAGCTGATGATCTCAATTAGATGGGTGCAAATCAAAGGAATTAGTGTCAAGTGAAAGAGCAACGAAGCCTGAGAGGATCGTATGACTTGATGAAGGTCACACAGTTCTTGGATACAGGCAGAAATAAAATTCAAAGCTCGTGATTCACTTTAAATTGACAAAAACCTCGTAGCAACCTCTCTGCAATTATTATTTACAGGACTTTTCTAGGGGCCTGAACAACCTGATCTAATAGTCCTGTTATACAGCATAACCAAATAGAGACCTCATGGCTTCTGTCAGGTTCTGCCCTGTCACCCTTTATAGCTTCCAGCAGGTTTCATGGGAAAGGTCTCCTGACAACATATTGTTTCCTATTGCAGCAGTAATGGTTGTCACACCTGCTTTATCTTTGCTTTACCTGAATGTCAGCCTAGAAAACAGACTTGGCTGCAAACATATAAATCTAGGGGAATGTAGGATGTGATCAGACAGCTAACATATGAAAATTAGGAACAGAAATATGGGGGCACAATAGGAGGTTGGGAAAACCTGTCAGATGTTGCTGGCATAAAAGCAGGAGATGGAGTCAGCCATGACAAGCCTTCATCCAAATCCCAGAAGAATGACAAAATAAGAAATTACAGTGCAGAGGCAGGGCTGCAAAGGTCTCCCAGGGACCTAGCTTTCAGTTATAGGTCAGAAGTGACTGGGTTGGAAAAGGTCAAGCAGCAAAACCAGCATCTCTTTCTTCAAATGGAAACATCTGTGCCCTATAAAAGGTACTCCAGGCACTAACTCTGACTATAAAGAGAAGTAAATCTTGACTGACAAGTAAAGTCCTGTTAGTGTAATAAAGGAGAGAATTAATGAACAACTGGGAAACGGCAGCTGCCGCAGTGTGTGTTGAGAAGCTGTGGGCAACCCACAGAGCCCATGGGAAGGAGGGCTCTGTTAATGTGAAGGCAATCATTTAGGGAAGAAAGAACTACTAGAAAGCAGGCAACAGCTTTTAAATCAAGCCTCTCCTTCAAGCAGTGTTACTCTCTCCAAGGCCAGGACTTTCCACAGATGCCCCATTTCTACAGAGCAGCAAACTAGTTATTAGTGGAGATTGTGGACTGACAACTGAGGTCTTTTCCCTGTCTTGGCTTTACCAGCACTTCAATCTTTCTGAATCTTCTTTGGTTTTGGATACAACAGGTGAAAGAGCTTGGTGTCAGCTTAACAAATAGGGTATGTCCTTGCTAGTGAAACTCCTGCTTTCAGGGAAATATTTCCTTCTCTGGAGATAATCAAAAGCTGTCTGGACACAAACCTGAGTAATGAGCTCTAGGGGACTCTGTTTGAGCAGGGAGGTTGGGCCAGATGACCTCCAGTGATCCCTTCCGAATTTAGCCATTCTGTGACTCTAGTTTAGATGGTTCAGACATGTCCATACACATGTCCTGTAGCATAAAGCACGCCTTGAAATTGTCAGAGAAAGCCTGAGACCAGAGAAAAGCAGAGTTAGATCACTGCAAAGAGTTTTTGGGGTCTGTCTCCTCAGCTTTGTCTTTGCTGTTGTGAATCCCCCCTGCCTGACGCACATCCCTTACCATGTGCTGCGCTTTCTGGTGGTTGGCTCGGAGGATGAAAGGTTTAATTAGGAGCATCCAGGGAACAGCAATCAGAGCAAATATGACCAAGAAACTCTGCACTTCTTTCTAAAAGACAAAACAGTACGAGCAAAAAGTTGCTTTACTTACCTTTAGACAACTACATTTATGGTTAGAAACCTTAGTCTATAGAATGGTAATTTTTTTAATACAACAAATACAACTCCCTGTTTGGCTGTGTAACCTCTGCTTGCAAGAACATGAAAAGAAATGTGTAGTGCTTAAGGCTCCAGAAAGCATGTTCAGTTAGAGATGGCTGGAGACCTGGAGATGAAAGGTTTTCATGTTGAAAAGGGTTAATTTAGCAAAATCCTATGTTACTGACTTGAACCTGGCTGCTCAGTGTCCCAAGTGAATGTCCTAACTGTGTGTCAGTCTGTCTTGCTTTGATCAGTGTAAAAAGTGTAGAAATGCTGCAGTAAGAGCCAAGTCATTCAAGTCTTGCCCTGGATTTACTCCACATCTGCAATTCCAGAAGGGAATTGAACCCCCATAGCTTAGGCTTGGTAGCACACTGTACCCACAATATAAGGTGTGTTCTTACATTGCAGTATGGCACCCCTATTGCTGTCCTGACATAACTGTCTGTACTTTCAGAAAACAACAACAACAAAACAAACAAAGAAAACCTTAAACTACAACTTCAGCTTTTTTTTTAAAAGCTGTCTCAGATGTCTGATCACCTTATGGTGGGTCTCATACAGTATTTTAATTCAGACTACCCAGGCAGATGGGACATTCTGGTCCTGGTGGGGCATGGGCATAGGAATATGAGAAAAAAAATGCCACCTTGGGAAAGCTTTGGGTTCTTACAAAGCACAATGTTATCTAAAGACTTTGAAGGCTGGGAAGACAGTGTTTTTCCAAACTCCCCTGAATCCTTAACACAGTTACTTGGAGCTGATCAGTCACTAACTCTGACTCACCAGCTGTCCCTAAAACTGAGCTCATGTAGGAGTGCCCAGAGTGTGCAACTGTATAGATGTGGGTGCACACATGTGGCTGGATGCAGCACTTGCCTGCAGATTCTTCACTGATGCTGCTGATGTAAAATCAATCAAAGAAAAAAAAAAAATCCGTATTCTGAGAATATAAATGGAGATGACTTTAAAACAAGTTTTCTCTTAGGGGAGATTTTGTTGCTTGCTTTTTATTTTTTTTTAAGTGAACTCCCAAGAGGAGCTATTTCTGACAAAAAGCTGCCAGAAAACCCTCTAGCTACTTCTACTTTTTTAGGTGAAAATGTGAAGTATTAAAGCTTTCCAAAGATGAAATAGGAACTTATCAAGAAAGGGAGATGTCTCTAGCAGCGTGACCAGACTGCAGGACAGCATGCCTGTAATACCCAGCTTTGCATCTCTAGTCACACTTCTTTGATTTTTTCCCCCAACAGTATCTTCAAGTGCATCATTATTCTTGTAAGAATGACATTAGGAAAGAGATTTCCTCTGCATCAGTGATTGATAGCTTCTCTCTCCTCCCTGTTGACAAGACCAACACAAATACAAGAAGAATAAACTTTACTTCTGTGACTGACACTTATGATTGAGCTTCTGAGCCTGTTCCCCATATCTTTATGCCCACTCTCCACAACACCCACTGCAAATACAAATCTACAGTGGATTCAAGCTGCTTGATCCATACCTGATGCAGATACAATGGAGCATTTGAAGTGTCACCATAATTGAACAGAAACATGTTGATGAAGTGGATGAGGATGCTTGGTGCGCTCTGGGATGAGTGGACATCAAAATGACACCATTTGAAAATAATCATGAAGACCAGGTAGCCAAAAAGAGAGATAATAAAAATCATCTCTGGAATGAACTGAAGGATAATGTTTATGTATTTCCTGAAGTAGCTGGAAAGAATCAGGAAAGATAACTGCAATTAATACACTAGATATCAACACAAGTTTGCACCCAAGTCTGGCAGTACTGTACACTACTTAGTCTTTGGAAAATAACCTAACAAATATACAACTATCACTAGCCAAGAAAGACGTCCATAATTACAGTCTTTATCAATGAAAGCCATTGTTTAAATCCAAAAGCTGTAATACTGATTCTCTTCAGATTTTGTACTTGACCTACCAGTATCTCAGCACCTCAAAAGATTATTGCACTGAAATAAAATCCACTTTCCAAAAAATTGCTGATTTACAAAGTTAAGCATTATATGCCAAGGAAGGTTGGAACCAGGTGTAGTATCAGTTCTGTAGGGTCCTTTCTGTCCTCTGCAAACACTTTCTGTCCTTGAAGATCATTACATGCATTGCAGCTTTGGAGAGTCTCTCAACACGATAGTGTCAGCCCCTCCACTCTATCACATTTTTTATTTGTTGTTGCAAAATATAGAGGCAGAGATATAGACAAGCACACCCACAAATCCTGACCAAGGGCTGCTAAGCCAGGTGAAATGCACACGCACATACTCTGCAAGATTTAAGTGTGCTTTGGTTTAGGCCAAAGAGCTTGTCTTTCAAGAGAAAAATTGTCTTTGGTTTAGGCCAGAAGAGCTTGTCTTTCAAGAGAAAAATTGTCAATAGTGGGAGGTGCTGCATATTTTTAATTTAGTGTGCTTCAATATTTCTGCAGAATCAAGAATATAAGAAAGTAAGTTAAAAAGAGAGTTTATTGAAGAAAATCTCTGCAATGTTATGGCTGTCCTTTGGACTTAGGATTGTATATCAACCATGGTGTGAGCCAGTCAGTGTATGGGACATTTCTACTCACACTGGGGAAAGGTCAAAGTTCAAATCATCGGTCCAAAATATGAGGCTTTCTCTGAATGAAGGACACCAGTTTAGTGATGAGGACTTGTGTGCTGCTGCAGCAACAGGCTTGGTGAAACAAACTTACATGTGGTTGAAGAGACTGAGTATCACCCCAAAAATCATGTGCACAATCCCTATGACAACCGACATCTTCATTTTGTAGGAGTTCAGGAAAGTCAGCTTGTTCGATGCAACATTCCAGATCTTTGGGTAAAGGAACAGGGAGAGAGAGAGAGAGAAGGACAAGATTTTCAGGTGTTTGATCAATAAAAGGTTTGTGGAAGTTGTTGCTTTGAGACTATCAATTTACTCCTACCAGTTCTAGTAAGAGGGTAGCAAGGCACAGAAATCTAGATGTTCCTTTTATTACTTTTCACTCTGACAAGGTATTTGTCTGAAAGGTATAAAGTATTAGCCTGGTTTAACAGGAGAAATAACAGGGATTTTAAATGATCCTGTGACTTTGCTTCAGTCCTTCAGGACTGAAGGGAAAAGATCTAGGTTCTGCTACCAGCCTCAGGTAGCAGAACCTAGATCTTTTCTGTGTCATTTCCTGTCCTTAGGTTGAGTCATCTTCTTTAGCAAAACTGGAAAGGCATGAGAAAATCCCTCCTGCTGCTACCAAAATTAGTTCCACCCTCACCAGAGAAGTACTGAGGACAGAGCATTTTCAAACTTTTTGTTTAAACAGAAAAACCTCTTTTCAGCTCCTTGGCCATGGAGATCAGCTTATTGCCTCTCTGCACTAACATTTTAATTATGTTAAGACATACACCCCTTCTAAGTCCTGCCTTTTTTATACTACAGAGCTTCAGGGTTGCTTCTCCTTTCTTCTCAAACTTCCTAGACCCCAAAGTCTTCTGTCCTCAGAGACAGTAAGTAGATACCACTTTTCAGACACTAAGTATAGCACCTGAAGAGAAAGGAGGAAGACAGGATTATTTGGAGGGTGAAACATTAGCTTTCGTGTCTTTGTTTGACATGCTTTGCCTCTTCTCTGGATACCAAAGAGACTGCCTAGCTTCTTCATCTCAGGGTGACTCATCTTTTTCCAAGGTACACCTCAGTCATCCCACCAGGATTTGCAAAATGTGGTGAGCCATCCATCCTTCAGGGCAGATGACATAGATTATCTGTTCAGAGAGGGCCACACAGGGGCTGGTGCTTCCAGTCCACCCCTTCCCTGCCAGCACTTTTTCAGCCATTCTTCCCTCCCAGCCAGGACTTTTACTCTCTTGAACAGGGAGAAGCCAGGTTGGAAGAGGTAGTCTCGGTCAGCCTAAATTAGAGATGTGTCAGGGCAACATGCAGAAAACTCAGCTGCTTCTGACATGATTTCCTGAACCAGGCTGCCCACACCCTGGGCAGAGCATTAGAGCTGGGTTTATAAAAAAGCTGCCTATGAGGACAATGTCTCTGAAAACCAGGGGAAGACAGAGTTTCTTTGGGTGACCAATTGAAATGAGAGCGCATCCAGCAGGGATGGAGGTTACTTGACTAATACGAAGATTGAAACAGGAAAGCTTGATGTTAAAAACTACATTTCAATACTTGATAATGACAGAACAACGAGAAAAAGGGAAATAGGACACAGAGAAGAAAATGTGGCTAAGTTAACTAATACTGGCATTTACTTCACATTCCATACAATAAATAAATTGTATGAAATTTGGGTTTGCCTTCAAACTGGTGAGATATCTCTGGAATGGGTTAAGCACTCAAGTAAGGAAGCAGAGTCCAGCAGATGAGTGGTAGAAAAGAGACTATAGCACAAGACCACTCTCCAGGAAAATCGAACTTCCTTCCTGCTTACCATTTTGCTGCTGCTGCCTGTGCAGAACTGTCAGCAATATATTAATTACTAATTGCTAAAGAAAAGCATCAGAAGGATTGATGAATGGGAGGGGGAGTGGTGGTTAATTAAGTTGTATTGAATAGTGTGGGACCTGTGGTATGGAATAAGGGCTGGAATGTGCTGATTTTGCCTGGGTTAGAGATATTTTTCTTCACAGTGGATGGTATGGGGCTGTATTTTGGATTTGTGCTGAACACAGGGTTGATAATACAGAGATGTTTTTGTTATTTCTGAGCAGGGCTTACACAGAGCCGAAGCCTTTTCTGCTTTTCGTGAGGCTGGTGAGGAACTTGGGGGTGCCTGGGAAGTTGGGAGGAGACATAGCCAGGACAGGTGACCCCAACTGACCAAAGGGATATTCCAGATCATGTGAGATCATGCTCCGTGTATAAAGTGGGGGGAAGAAGGAGGAAGGGGGGATGTTTGGAAGTGGAGGCATTTGTCTTCCCAAGTCACCATCATGTGTGATGGGACCCTGCTCTCCTGGATATGTCTGAACTCCTACCTGCCCTTGGGAAGAGATGACTTCATTCCTTGTTTTGCTTTGCTTGTGTGCACAGCTTTTGCTTTCCCTGGTAAACCATCTTTATCTCAACTGACGAGTTTTCCAGCTTTCACCCTTCCAATTCTGTCCCTGATCCCACTGGTGAGGGAGCGAGCGAGGGGCTGCGTGGGGCTTGGCTGCTGGCTGGGGTTAAAACACACAAACTGTGTAAGGAACAGACAAAGAGCAAGAAGTGAAAAGCACCAGCTTCAGGAGAGAGTGCAGGGAGCTACTCATGTACCTGATATGTAGAAACAGGATTGAAATACAAATTATCTTAAAGCAATTTAATTTAATTACCGGATCTATTCCAAATGGATATGGATTTCCAGAGTAGACTCCAGGGACTGCTGGATCCAACTGCAGCACTGTATTGTCTAGAAGCACATCCTTACTACAAGAGAAAAGGGAAATGACCTTTGCAGCTTAATCTCTCCATCTAAGCCCACGGTATATTTATGTGAGGTGTGCTGAGGACTACCACAGGCTATCTGTAGCTGACTCCAGCCTTTCTGTGACCTGTTATCCTATACTTGTGTGCATGTAAATGGGCCCCACACAATGACAGCCCCCCTTCACACTGATAATGCTCTATGCATCAGTCCTGGACACCTGCAGATTTTTATGCACATCAGTGTCTGAACAAACAGGCGTGTTCCCGGGGACTCTACATTTCCATTTCAATAGTGAGTTCATCTATGTGTGTCAGACAAAACCTCTGATTCATTCATGACTGCATCCACAGCAGGGAGTCCTTCCCTTCCCCACACAGGCAGTCTCTCTTTCCAAACCTACATGCTCCATTTGGTGTGGTTTTGCTTCATTCCTACATTTAGCACTTACTTCCAAGTGTTATTTTTAAACATGGGGATGATATGCCAGGAAGAACCAAAGAAGTTGAATGATTTGGAGAAGCAGTCATTGTAGATGAAGCCAGTGTACATGGAGAATATGCCCATGAGCAGGATCAGGTAGCGCCCGCTGAAAAAGGTGTTCCAGATCTGCAGGGGGAGAAGGCAGTGCCAGTGACCAAAGTACCTGCAGGTCCATCAATTGATGGGCCTCAACCAACAGTAGACCTGATTATACTAATCTATGTATATACATTTATTTATAGAAAATTTGGGGTCCTTTAGGCCCTCTGTGTATAAGTAGGCAGAACTGCCAAACCTCTGCCTCACAGGTATCTTTGAACAATCTCCATTCCGCCTTTAGGAGGCTGGATATCCCCTTTATCAAATGGGACTGATAAGCCTTTCCCTATGCTGATGGGGTGCACCAGCACCCTGGTACTCACCTCATTAGTGCTTTTCTGGGCCAGAAGGCTCTTCTCATTAATGACCATCCAGAGGGCGAAGCCCAGCATGACAGCGCCATGGCCACAGTCCCCAAACATCACCGCAAACAGGAAGGGGAAAGTAATGATAGTGTAGGGAGCTGCAGGAGGCAAAGGTCGAGAAGCTCAGCTCCCTCTAGACAAAAAGGCCCGATCAGAGAAGCAGTCTGCCCCATCAGGCCATTCCTTATAGGTACTGCCCTTAAAGGCCTCCTCAATCCCTCCCCTACACACCAGGCAGTCAGATTCAGTGCAGAACTAGCTTTGCCATCACAAAGATTGTTCTATTGTACCTTCCTTGCAATTTTATCCTCTGTTTCTTGCCTCACCATAATAAACACCATGTGTAAACAACTGCATTCTGTTTTGCAACAGAAAAATGTATTTTTCTGTTGCAAATATATTTTTCTGGCCCAACCTCTGTGGATATTTCTCAACCTGCTCAGCCTCAACAATCCGAGTTAATCTGACCCTTTCCCATAAATTCCCATTTCTAGGTTTCTATTAATTCTCAGTGGTCTGAGATTCTCTACCATTGTTTCACACTTTTATCAGGTCCTTTTGGCCTTCTTTGCCTCTACACAGTGACCTCAACTTACATTTTCCTTATGAGCTTAGTTCTTTGCCTCAGAACTGATACCTCACCATTTGTTCCCCATCCTGCATTTGTATAGTTCATTATTTCCATCACAATCATTCACTGAAGACCAACAGCCAAATTCTTTGCCTGAGAAAATCCCTGCCTATACACCAAGCAGTTCCAATATAGCTCAGATTTCTCAATCAGAAGTGAGGACATATTTTAGGATAGTGAGGGAGCTCAAAGGCTTTACTTCAGCTCATAAAAGCCAGATGCAGGTAGCTGAGCGTTTCTCACCTGGGTTCATCTCCCTGTAGTTGCCCACACCATATGCATCCACGATGTTCTGAAATCCAGCTGTGAACTTGTTGGTCCTGTTGAAGGTGGGTGGTGCCATCCTGGTGTGTATGGCAGTGAGGATGGGGGCAATCGTGGAGCCACTGCGCTCCTGCAAACCCAGTGACAAGGACAGACACAGTCAGAGTGGATAGGAGAGAAGAATCCACCCCACAACACCACTGCTGGTTCCTGAGTCAGCCACAAACCTGCTAAGATTTAATGCTGACCTTAAGTGCCTTCAAAAGATGAAATGTCAAACGATAATGGGACAACCTCAACTTAAAACAGAAAAGGGAGCCCCACACTACAATAACAGACCAGTCTGAATATACTCTCCACATATAAACAATTCTGTTCGAGTGAGAGCTTCAAGGACCCAAAATGTTGCTCTCTTACCATTCCTTGATGGAGAGCTCGTTTTATGCGGTCAGCATCAGCCACTGGGAACCAGATCTCTGCAATGACGCACTGCTGGGTGACGTCGATGTTACAGCAATTCAGGATATGGTAGATGGCCTTGATTTTCTTCACCTTGATCCCCCAGGACCACAAGTTGGCTGCTGCCTCGTGCAGCAGTCGTTGGCGGTGGGACTCGGTTTGTGTTATCACCTGTAAGCACAAAATAGGGCAACACTCAAGATAGGGAAGCACTGGGGGCATGATCTACTCAGTAGTTAATTGGAGAGGGCAGGTGGAAGAGAGTTGATGAAAAGGAACTATTTGTATGAATGTGTGGGGTATCCTGGAGAGCAGCATGTGCAGGTGTGGACACAGGACCACTCGACACCAGGTGCACAGTGGCTGCTCACCAAGGACTCTCCCTGCATGGTCCCGAGTCACTCTAAGTGCAAAGGAGACCACTGGGAGTTGCTGAGCTGTGGGATTGGCTCCCTACCCAGTTGCTTACAAACTGGCCACATCTCACCACATTCTCCCAGGCTGCCATCTCCTGCAGGCAGCTCTGTGCCATGAACTTGGGGCATATCACACCCATGAGTAGAGCTACAGCTCAAGGTCTTGGGACCTCCATGCATCATGTGGCCACCACAGTGCTGCTGTTTAAGTGAACAGTGGAGATAATGAGATCATGTGTTGGGAAGGCCCAACCTCTGTGGTGGTCTGCCACGTTGTTTTAGACAGGAAAAATATCTGGGCAGGTCCCACTTGCAGGGTTCTGTCCTCAGTAAAGCCACTGCCACTTACTGTGTTTAAATCCTCAATCCTTGTGTTGACTCCATCGAGCATTTCTCGGCGCTCGGTGGCAGACTCAGGACAGGGATAGACTGTGGCACGAAATCTAGCCTCAGGAAGAGAGTTGAGAAACACCAGTTATTTGACTGAGTTTTCTTCCTCCGTACTCTTCTCAGCTCAAAGGCAGGGGAACTGGACTTCATTCCTGACCCAGTAGTATGGCCAGTATACTCTTCTCACATAATATAAAGTTGCACTTGGTCTCATAGAAAGGTGCAAATAGGTACATTAATCCCTTGATGAGAATAAGGATCCCTTCACCTGTTCTAGCTGAAAAATCCTCCTTGTCTTAGTTTACACACAGTACCTGATGTCATGCAGTGGTCAGCACTAACATGTGGGCACCTCCCTTCTACCCACAAGGTGCTTGAATTGAGACGAGACTCAGCAAAAACCCACCCTGGCGAAGGCAGCCTCGCTAACACAGTAGCCGACAGATGTCCCTCTTGCACCGAGGCTGGAAAAATAACATGTCCCTGTCTCTGCACTACCCTCCTGCAGGCACTGGGAGAAGGCATCAGCTGAGCTACTGCTGCACTGCAAGCAAACGCCCTTTGTGCGGGGAGGCTGCGTAAGTAAATAACCCTGTAAAAACAAACAAGCAAACAAACAAAAGGACTGTATTTCCAGGATAAAATAGGAGAATGCCTGTATGCTTCTGGTCCACCTGTTTGGCTACACACCTTGGGAACAAGGGAAGGATGGGTGAAGGGTTTTAAACACCTGCGAGTGGTATCTGTTACGTCAGCTTAGATAAACCAGTATAAATGCTTTTAAAAGCGTACTCCCAAGGTTCTGTTTGGGAGATTCAGCAGGTTTGTTTAGTGTGGTATAAGAAGGACTAATGTGGGATTCTAACACGTGAGTGAAGGTCTTAGCTCCATGCAGGTACTGCTTCAGCCATGGCACAGAACTCAACCTTGTGTAGTACAGCTGCAGGTCACTCTGGTGTAAAGGTGCTTCCACCAGCACAGCACACTGCAGTGTTGTACAGCCACTGTATGATCCTAGCACAGACAATTAGAAATGAGTTGCATGTCTCTCTGAGAAGCGTGCAGCTACCTGTCCTGCCTGCAAAGCAAGTCCTGGAGTATCTTCATGCATGACAGCAGGCACAAGGAGTTCCCCCTGGGACCTCACAGGCCACGGGGTGCACTGCTGCAGCTCTCCACCTGCAAGCCTGAACTGAGCTGAGGTGCCACAGTAACTAAAATAGCAGAGATCCCTCCTTTTTTTCCTGCTTGGCTTGTTTTGTGATATCTGGTGCATGTGCCACCCCTGCCACTTGGATACTGCCCATCAGATCTGCAGGAAGAGATCCCTCCTCTTTGCAGAGCAGAGATCTCCTGGCCCTGACCTAAGGCAACACATTTCCACCATCCTGGCATGGATACACTGAGTTAGGGTTGCTAAAAGGTTGTCTTTCTGCACGTGAGATGAATTAAAAGATGTAACAGGGTCTAAGGGGTCTATCCCTGCTTGAGAGACAAAAATGTGCAGGCTCTGTGTAAAAATAAGCATCATATTCTGGCTTTGTCTGAGTGCAGGATATTTCACCACCTGCTCTACAAAATCAGTTCCAGCACACATACAAGTGAGGACAGTTGCAAATTGAACAAAACATGCTGCAGTTTCCTAGAGATCAGCCCAGAGCTGTGTGTAATGACAGCACGTGCTCTTCAGCTAAACTTCCCTTTCCAGAATTGAATTTCTCCTCACTCAACACCTGGTATTCATTTCCAAAGGTTATTCACCCTACCTAATTATTTCCATCTTCTTATTCTTCACAGCTCTTAGTTCATCTTTAATAAGGATTTTTAATCAAACTTGAAAGCTCGTTCCTCCATGCTGTACAGGTCCCCCATCCCCAATAACGTTATTGCAGCAGTGCTGCTTTGATCTTTTAACAGCCATTTTGCATACTGAGTATCAGCTTTGCCCTAATGGCACAGACATCTCTGAAAGCTCCAGGAGAATTCAGCAGGGAATCCTTACATTGATAAACCCAGTTTAGTATTCACATTAGTACTGAGGCAGCCGCAAGAAAAGGAGGAAGAGAAAAATTCTTACATTTTCCTCCTTCCTGCTCCCTCTACACCTTTCACTAATAAATTTGTGCATGGACTTAATGCTCATGAAATTGGCAGACTAATGTTACCAATTAGAGTCAAGCAGGGACTACAAGTGTAACCTGAGGCACACAGCTCTGCAAACAAATCTTAGCCTGCCTTGCAGGAGGCTGGCTTAGACCAGTCCCATAATTTTTGCAGGATATTTACTTGTCATGAATGATGACTTACTGCTAAGCAGAAATGTCCTGCTGGGGCTGGAATGACACTGCCATCTGCTTTAGGTATAGTCAACCCTGCCTTAAAGGTGGACCAACTAAAATGTCTTGGCCTGGGTACCAGGGACAGCTGATGGCCCACAGAGCACAAAAGGAGTGTCAGGGGTTTAATACATTTAGAAACCTGCCATTTAGCAAAACAGCCATGTATATGTGCACATTAGCAACCGAAAATTTGAAAGGAAGAAGGAACATAAGGGATGACTTCATTGGCACTGCAAAGGATGTCCTGTCGATTTGTCTTTGGTAGGTGCATTTTCCTTCAGTTACAAGGGCCTGAGAGAAACCAGTCTAAGTTCCTTTATATGAACCTACCACCACATCTGCAACACTAGCTCCTAGAAACTTTGCATGTCACAACCTCCCTGCAGGGATCTGCTCACATTTCCAGCACTGCCTGACCCCTTGCTGCAGATGGTTGTGCCTGTGGTTTGGGTGATTTTGGTGTCAATCAACAATGAATATATTGACAGGCATTGCACTGCTTATTCTTTTACTCCCACCCCAGAAAAAATGTCTTGGGCTTTTGACTGCAGGGAATTTTAGATGCTGCAGGGAAAAAAAATGACATCCGAAATGAAGAACTTTCAGCACTCTGTGGGCAACCCCAGCCAGCTCTAAATGTATGGCCTGGAAACTTGCAAGGTGATCAGCACAGGGGAAAATCCAATGGGAAGCATTCAGCACCAGCGAGTGCCCATGCAGAAGGGGAGAAGGGTTCTGAACGGCATCTAAAAAGCAGGCCAAGAAATGAGACATAAGATGGACATGGGCCTGCTGAAGCAAGTCCAAAGGAGGGCCATCAAGATGACCAGAGGGATGAAGGACCTCTGCTGCAAGGAAAGGTTGAGAAAATTGGGGTTGTTCAGGCTGGAGAAGCAAAGGCTCCAGGGAGACCTTACCACAGCCTTCCAGTACCTAAAGAGGCCTCCAAGAAAGCTGGAGAGGGACTTTTTACAAGGGCATGTAGTGATGGGACAAAAGGGGAATGGCTTTAAACTGAAAGAGGGTAGGTTTAGGTTGAACATTATTAAGAAGTTCTTTACTGTGAGGATGGTGAGGCACTGGCACAGGTTGAAGAAGTTGTGGACAGCCCATCCTTGGCAGTGTTCAAGGCCAGGCTGGATGGGGCCTTGAGCTACCTGGTCTAGCGGAAGGTGTCCCTGCCCATGGCAGGGGAGTTGGAATGAAATTATCTTTAAGGTCCCTTCTAACCCAAACCGTTCTATGATTCTATTATAAGCAGGAAATTGTAGTCCAGAAAGAGAATGAGACTTGCTGAAAACTCAAAGACCACTGGCAGCAGCAAACTGAATTGCTCTCTGGATGGGCCTTGCCCTCCACTGCTCATAGAAGGTATCTTGGAGGGCCCCATTTCCAATGCAGGAATTGCTAACAGACCCCAGGGTTCTGTCACTTCATGGGACTGAAGTCAGTCATGCCAGCTGGATGAAAAGATCTACCTGCTTTTATTCCTATTAAAGGCAGGATGTAAGGAAAGACCTGCCCTGAGTGCGGATGTCAGGGAAGAGCAATTGCTCCTCCTCTCCCTGCAGGCTCTTGGCTGGCCCTGCCTGGCTGAGGGGCTACACCTGAAATGGGTTTGGTGACAGCAGACAGATCCTCTCATCAAATCTGATTTACACTGCAACAAAGCTCATCGGTCATCAGCATTATGAAAGAGTAACAAAATATTCAACCTGAATTATCTTTTCAAGATGCTTAACAGGGTGGAAACAAGTCAGGTTGTATGAAGCCTTCATTTCTCTCCTGGGCTCTGTCTCTGATTACACAGATATTGCTCAAAGGCCTTGGGAAAGGGTTGAATAAACTACAGCATCAACTTCTTATGAAGAAGTGCAGGAAGGCTTGAGAGCAAGTTGAGGATTACTATGTTCCCAGTCCTCAAGCTAGGGCCCCTGATTTTCAGGGAAAGAGTGCTGTGCTGAGTATTTTTTAAACAACAGTCCCCTTTTAGATGTTCCAAGTTAAAAACGTAGCAACTGAAGCTCTCAAGAGCTGTATGTCACTTAGGAAAACGTAGGATCTCAAGTTCCACGTGACAAGGTGATGGATGTCTTTCATGATTAGGAGCAGCAGAGCTGAGGAACAGAAGAGAGGTTGGTTGCAGAGCTGACAGCTGGAGAGCTGGAGATCTGATCTCTAGCTCCAAATTCAGCCAGCCTGGGCTGCCAGTAAATGCCTCTGTGGGAGTCACTGTGGCTTGCCCACAGGCCTGCCTTACCCATCACAAATCTTCTTGATTTTTTGTTTAAGCTGCTCTCCTTGATAGAAGATAATGAACACGTTCTTCTTCACCTCTTCTCTCTGCAACACACAATTCAAGCAGAATTTAACACACCCAGAGTCCAGTGTAGAAAAGTTGGTGGGTTGTGTTTATCCCCCAGGCCCAGTTTCCCATCAGCAGTGTTTTCCCCAGATGCTCCTTCAGGAATCAGGCATGGGCAGCAGCTCTGGGTTATGGGGGAAGGAGCAATGTGGAGCAGAGGGGACAGAGTTCCGCTGGGGCACAGGGCTCACCCCAGAGACACCAAGGGGAATTGACCCTCCATGGCTAATTCCAGGTGGGGACAGCCACAGTCCACTTCCATGGTGGTCCCTGTAATACAGCTGCCCTGTGAGGCCTCAGGTGCATCTTGACAAGCAGGAAAAGGAAACCACCTCAGTAGCGGCAAAAGGGGAAAGCAATGTCGAAGAAACTTCTCCCATCCTCAAACTTTCCCACCTTTCCCCTACAGGCTGCCCTCAGACACCAAGCTCTGGAGAGGCAGACAGTGCTACAGCGTGGTCCAGGGCACCAGTTTTGCGTCTGCAGGTCGCAAGCAACCACACAGGGCAGAGGAAAGCAAAACCAGGTTGGTACCTACTGTCACAGGGTCCTCCATGGGGGTGTCCATTTCCGTGTACCTCAGGTAGATGTTTCCCCTGCAGGCTCGCCACAGTAAACGCTCAAAGGGGATCATCCTTTCCCTCTTTATTACCCCTGCTGTGAATCTGAGCAGAGTTACAAGATAAATAAATTACAAGCCCATTCTAAGCCTTTTATGACCTGCAGGACACATGATTTCACAATCCCTTGTTTTCTAGTCTGTGCTAGCCAGGGCTCTGCTGCTGCTCTAGACATTTCTAGGAAAAACTTCCCTGCTCAAGCCTGGCTTTTATCTCAATCTACTGACTTTATCCTATTGTTCTTTCTTTAAAAAAAAAATTCCTAGATCAACAGGTGAAGGAGAAGAGACAGTTCTGGCTAGAAATGGAGGAATGGAGAGATGCTTAAAGTCACACAAACAGAGAGTGCCTGAATGGCAGAGGCAGGAGGTAGAAATTTTGAGGTGGTGGTTTATCTTTTGTCTCCTGTTTTCCTTTTCTGAGAAAGCATCAGACTGCAGCCCAATGCAATACCATGGCTTTTTCTGTGGTTAGACATCCATCCAGGAGGACCAGGCTGGTAGCCAGATGCCTGAGTCCAGAAGTCATGGGTGAGATGCCTTAAGATAGCAATTTTCAGTCAATACCTACTAAGGGATCACTGGAATTGGTGGCCTGGAAGTAGAAGTCCATTTGTCCCACTGACCCATAACCTGACCATAGTTTTGATGATGACTTCTGAGGACAGTCACTCTCTCATCTTCATGAAACAGCAGTGCAGAGGAGGCAGGTGAGCACCCTCTGCTAAGAAGCTGAAGGAAGCCGTGCCAGTGTCACAGCAGTGCAGCACAGGTGGGAAGTCTGGCCAAGCTGGAGGCCATGACCAATACACACCCCAGCTTGGCAGCTGCAGCAGCAGGAGTGCTTTTCAGCTCCAGCAGTCCAGATGTGTCTTCACTGAAGAAATCATCTGGCAGATTGGTTTCTGCCTGGAAAACATTAGTTTTAAAAAACACTCTTCAGCATTGCCAGTTTGAAAACTATTTTCACTTTTTTCTCCTAGTATTTTTTTCCCCAAAGGTAGCTTTCCACAGAGATTTAGACCAAAGGAAAACCAATAAAAGTAAACTATATCTTAGCAATGGAAAAGCATAAATGATATTTTCAAAGGGATCTGGGAGCCAAGTTTTTGAGCCCCACTGGCTCACAGAGCAATGCAGGCTCCAAAGTGACAGAGGTGCTTTTGCAAACCTCATAATGGCTTATAGTAAAGTCCTCTAAAAGCAACATACACCAACTGCAAATATTTTTAAGAACCTTCCACATCTCTTTTGGAAGAGCCAAGAGGCCTCTCACCTCAAAGAAGTCCTGGGTTTTCTTCAGCAGATGTTTGAGCTCCGTCAGCTCAAGGAAGTTCTGTTTCAGTGTTTGCTGGTTCTGGTTGGCTTCCAGCAGCTCAGCTTCAATTTTCTCCAGCACTGTCTGTTTAGGGTCCAAGCATATCCAGAAAAACTCTGAAGCACATATTGGCCCTTTCCCAAGCTGACACCAAATCTCAAACAACAGTTTTCATTTTTTTTACAGGGGAGAATAGAGAAATATTCAATGAACACTTCAATAAACAGTTTTTGTAGGAAGATATTCATCAGTGCCCATGCATCATTTTTCCATTGCAAACATTCCCTGATGGGTGTGTTGTCCTCTTCTGGCACTGGAGTCCTGATGCTCCTGACCCAAGCACAGGCAGGTGGGTGGGTGTGTGGTGTAGGTGTCTCAGCCTGTCTGGGTATCTCTGTGGTTCCTGGCAGACATCTCAGAACCCAGGCTGACTGGCTGTCAGTTTACTGACTACAAAAGCAACCTACATTAGTTTAGTTCATTAGCTATAGGCCAGAAATTAGGTGATGATGTGGGGCCAGGAACACACCAGGAAACCGAATTGCTTGAGAAGCTGAAGCCCTTGGAAAGCTTGATTTTTCTTTCTAGTCACCTACGTATGCAGCTTTTTAAAATTACCCTGTCAGTAAACTTCACTTCCAGCTGGGCTAGAATAAAGCATCCCTTGCACATCCAAGAGCAAGGCCCAAGTATTTGTGTCAGGCCTCAGTGTCACAACCATGCTCCCAGCAGGACAGACAGTCCTGGTTTTTTTATGCAGTGAAGTTGGTTCTAACATCAGCTCTCCTGGTAAAACACTAAACCCCTTCTAATTCTCTCCTATAGGATGATGGGGGCATACTGTCACAGTGATACTTTTCCATTAATATGTGGGACCAGAGGGAAGGTAAAAAGACTGGGATCCTTTAGGAATATGCAGCAGGACCAGCCTTAACCTTAAGTGCTGAGGCAGAAGTTCAGGGGGCACCTCCTCGGGCAGGGAGAGTTGTGCCAGCCTCAGGCACCAGATCCTTCCTTGCAGGGGAGGGCTCTATTGAGCACATTACACAGACAGCCTGGTGCACAGCCCTTCTCTCTCCTGGCTCCACTCCAAATTCTGTACCTCCATATCAATCATTTCCCGAGGCAGGGGCGTCTCTGGGTACTTCTCTCCTTTGACTATCTCAACATTGCCTTCCATCTCACTTTCCAGAAAACCTGCAAGGAAAGGGCACAGAAGTCTCAACACAAAATCATCCCTGGTGCATCATCCTGGTCACCAGCTTGTTGCTCAGCCAGGACCGAGGCCTCCCATGGAGGTGTGACAAGACTGAGTGACATATGAGGGCCATCACCCCAGTGCCTACACACAGCCATTAAAGAATGAACACCCCCAGCCTCCTTGCTCAGTGAAGACGCTGTTTCTTCTGAAGCCATGGTACCCACTCCCATGTGGGCAGCCCTCAGCCCTGGCACAAGTGGCCACCATGGCGCCCTTTATTTGGGGCAGTGAGTAAGGCACGCAAAAAGCTCAGGTTCCACTGCTTTGCCCAACAATGGCAAGTGCTCCCACCGTGGCTACGGTGGGCACTGGCATTGTGGTGGGGAGAGTGCAGAGCTCCCAGGACACACATCCACAGGACAGTGGGAATCACAAGCTCTGCTGCTCGGATTTTAAGGACTTATTCCCAGGCTGAAGTCCTTGGCCACAAGAAGTGTGTGCCAACAGCTGGTGCACTGGTGTAAGGGTCAGGTTATCTGGATTAGCTTCCTGCCCAGCCCCAGATTTATCTTGTGATTTTATAAAAGCTAATTAACCTCCTTTCAGTTCAGTTAACCATTTTCAAAACAGGGGCAACTATTTATTGCCCATATGGGGTGAAGTGGTAATTAGCTGACGCATGGAAAACATTTCCAGGGGCTCAGATGAAAACATCGCCATTTTGCCACTAATTCTGCTCCCCAGTGTGAGAGCACTTAAAGAAATAAATCCCACACCACCGGTTGGCAGGAAGCCGATTGCATTTGACAAGCGTTTACTTACGCAGGATTCTCTCCAAGGATTCGCACCTTCTCACTTCATTCACAAACTTTCTCTGGAAGCTGTTGACATTCACATTCAGCTAAAAACAGGAGGGAAAACAAGCCTGGGGCTGAAGGCTGCACACTGCTGTGCTCATTTTTAACATGGGCAGAGGACGGAGTGCCTTTGGTGAGGGTGGCAAACACCACTGTGTCTGACAGGGTCCTACTGGTGGGGCAATACTGTGGGCTTCTCATGGCCAAGGACACAGTGGCCTTCCACACAACCTTGCTGTGACAGCAAGAGCCACAGAGGGGCCCTCGTGGAGACACCCCCTCTCTCCTGGTGATGCAAAGAATTGTTCTAAGGTTGTGCAGATGGCATGCAAAGCACTGGATGGGGACTCAGGGATGGGCTGGGTCTCAGCATGGTCTTTGGGTTTCAGATCAGCCTTGGGGAAGTCCTGCTCTCACCATGGACTTTTTGGCCTCCCTACAGGGGCATCTTTCCCAAGTGCTTTGAGGGAAGGACAAGCACACCCCAGGGCACATCTCCAACAGCTCAGTGTGCCAGCCAGGCACTACTCACATCTCTGAACTGGACCAGCCCCAGCTCCCCGAGCTCAGCCACGCAGCAGTAGGCAGCCTCCACCTGCAGGAAGAGCTGCCTCAGGCTCATCTCCTCGCTCCGGAAGACAGAGGCCATCTTGCCCGTTCTCCTCTGACCTGGATGGCCCCGGGAGCCTTTGTGGCAGCAGCACGGCCTTCCTTGCCCAGGCAGGTGCAAGCAGGTGCCAAGTTCTGCAGGAACATTGGGGTCACTGAGTCAAAGTGCTGGGATATAACCTGGTGCTGCTCATCATGTCCTCCAAAAGGGTTTCTTCACCTTCTAAGATCCTCCTTGAACTCACACGAGGCTTCATCCCACCAGAGCAGTGATAGATGCTAAGGTATGTGTGTGCCACAGGGAAAGGGGGGAGTCACCCGTCTTCTGTGACAAATGATGAGCAAATACCCTGCCCTGTCCTCTGCTGGACCTAAACACTTCAGACCACTGCACTCAGGCTCTTTATTTGGGTTTTGGATGCTGTGATTGGAAAGGACTCGTTTTCTCTTTGCCTTAAACACACAGACAAAAAAAAAAAAAAAA
>VZTH01010380.1:48096-97015 GCA_013397815.1 Aleadryas rufinucha
AAAAAAAAAAAAAAAAATCAATAATTTCACCTTGCAATTAGACAAGTGAAAGAGGCCTGATTGGTTTTTTATCACTTTCATTGATAGTATGAACATTGCAAACCCATCTGGAGCATGTTATATGGGCGTGGGGAGAAGAGCAGACTACTTTCTTTAAATTAAAAGAAAGATTTCCTAAGATTTCAGAATAATTTTCTCCCCATAAAGGACTGTTTTCAAAATGAGATACATGAAATAACACGCATTACACAAAATTTCCTCTCATCTCTTTGCTTCTTATTATTTAGTTTGAATAACCTGAACACAGAAATTGTCTTTAGTTGTTCTCACACAAAATTAACTGATCAGCATGCACAAACACAGTAATTATCTTTTTTCCAGAGAAAAACATGCAAGTAGATAGACTTCTTGCATGCATTTAATTTTGTAGCAAGCCTATGTTTTATAAATAGCAAAGCAAAATCCCTTTATAACCTCACTTCAACTTGTTGACAAGGGTAGCAAATCAATTGTCTTTAACCCCTTCTGTCTTGATGAACCTTGTCTTTCAGCATTTTTTAAATAAATTGTGGATTCTATGAATTCTCTTTGTAACATATAAAAGATTTATCTTAAATAAAGGGGAGCATTCCACAAGATATTAAAGGCTTGTTTAACAGGAGCGTGATAGTCACGGGTCTGTATTTGCTCAAATATCCTGGGAGGTTTCCTTTTTTTGCTCTCTGAACCCATTCACTCGAAAATTTAAGATGTTGAAAATACAATATATGATAACTAATAGCTTGTTAAAAGAAAACATCATGTGCCAGCTTAAATGGATTGAGTAAGTATATGCATTTTAAATTTGGTTTGATATTTTTCAGCAAACTGTATTTTTCACAGGAAAAAGAGAAAAGCTGCAAGAGACTCACTATGCATGCAAAGTAAATCTGAAGTAAATCTGATTTTCAAAAAGCTTAAAAGATCATCAGAATGTCCAATCTTAATTTCTTTAGACTGAACAGTGTGAAGAAATTATAATCTACAGCAGTCTGTATTTCTAAACCTGCAGTTAGCTTCCATTAAAAAAAAAAAAGTGAAACCCTTAGAATTAATAGAACAAAGTTCAAAATATTTAGAAATATCTTAATTAAGCTGCCTCAGACCATCCAAAGCCAGGGTTCTACTTTTCCTTAGTAATCAGTCAGTGAAAACCCCAAAAGCTCACTTTCATCTAGATTTGGAATGAGAGAAAAACCTACTGCGAGGAAGGGAGAGCTTTCACCCCTCAGCCATTCATACAGATGCAGGAGGCTTGCCCAAAAGCACCTGCTGGCCAGCAATGCCTCTGTCAAAATCACCTCCGCCCTCCTCTACTCTCCCTCGTCCCCAGTTTCTGCTTTGGCAGAAAACCAGTTAATTGAGAAATCCCTCACGCTTCCCCCCGCCGCTATTCCCATTGAAATGCATTAAAGCGCACCGGCTCTGGGCAGGGCAGATCCCCGCTGGGAGCTGCTGGGCAGAGGTGCAGAAGGGGTCACTGGGGGTTACCTGCCGGCCACCACGCTCCTTTCCGTCAGCCCCTCTCCCCAGGCCAGGGGCGAGCTGTCCCCCGCCTCGCCCGGTCTCCGTCCGCAGGTGACAGTGACAGCAGGGCTCTGCAGTGGCGCCGGGACGGGAGGGCAGCCCCGGCCAAATGTCCCGTCCCACACAGGGCACGGCAAACCTTTGCTTTTAAGGTCAGAACTGGTCTGGACCAGAGAAGGGAAACCCTTTCTGGCCCAAAACGCCCCCGGGTGGACCGGACCGGACCGAACGCTTTCTGCTTCGGTCACCACCTCTGTGCCAGGGCTGTGCCAGGTGCCAGGCGTGTTGTGGCAGCACGCGGCTGGTTGGGACTGACAGCAGATGGGACAACCCGGCTGTCACCGCCCCGGCCGCCCGAAGGGAGCGAGAGAGAGCCTTCGGAACCCGCCGTGAGCGGAGCGCTACAAACCCGAACACCGCCTTTGCGGGTATGGAGGGAGGAGCGGCCGCCACGGAGGTGGAAAAAACTTCTGCGCTGTTTCTCGCTGGTTTTTCCTCGCTGAAGGCAGTCTGGGAAAGGACAGGGAAACAATGGGAGATTAATGATTTTCCTGCCGCCGAGGGACGGGCAGAGCAATAGAGCAGGGAGAGGGCTGGGAGGGCAGGGGCTCTGTTAACCAGGGGCAGCGCTGACAGGGAACTTGATTCCCACCCCTTGACATAACGAATGCTGGGGGGAAAAGGGGCTTTCTAGACTTTCTGCCACTTCAGCTGCTAAAGCAAGGGCTCCAGAGAGAAATCTCATAAAACCAATGGCTTATCTCCCACTGAGGTAGAGGAGGCAGGCTTTCACCCTGACAAAAATATCCGGCTGGGACACTGCTAAATCTAGCACCCTGAAGAAAAATTTCCTCTCAAAAGAAGAACTAATGAAAATACATGGCTATATGCAAATAATAAAGTACCCTTAAAGAAATGCTTTCTCAGACCTGTTCTTTAGGAGGTACCCAGTAACCCTGGCCCAGCAACCCAAAGGGTATCGCTAGTCCATGGGAACACAGCCAAAATATGAGCAACAGCAGAGGGTTTCTCAGCAGAGGGGTTTTCTATTCAAAAGCAACAAAGAGTGGCCCCACTTTGCAAGGTCAGCTTGGTGAGAGGGGTCCTGCCTCTTGCTCAAGTCTGGCTGTCTCGAGCTACGTGACCCAAAAACGAGATATTAAAAATTACAAGGTGATTTTGACAGGTGGGCTTAAAACTTGCATTTTGCTCAGCAAACCACCCAGATGAACTGGCTATGGGGCTCCCTGGGCTCCCATCCGCTTTGGCTGCACTGTGCTTCTCCTGGACCAGCCACTGCCCACGGTCAGCTCTGCCTTCTCTATCAGTGCTACCAAAGCAAGGGAGTAAAGGCTGAGGAAAGTCAGCACCTTCTGCTGGGAAACTGGAAATTGCCTTGATAAGGCAGATGTGAAGTCACTGCCGTTGACGATATGAATGCCATGCAGGGCTGTGGAGAAGCTGGTGTGGCAAAGGAAGGACTTTGCCTTCCAACCCTTGCAGTGATCTGAACAACAGGAGTCATCATTCAGTTCCAAACTGGTGCATATTGACACAACAAAATGAAACAGCTTCTCAGGCTACTCCCCTTACCTCTGAACCACAGCACATTCTTCCCCTTGGGTTCATTTGATGATGCCAGCTTTTGCTTCCTCTTTGCTCCTTTGCTGCTCTTACTCAGCCCCCCAGTTTCACTCAGCTACTCCCCTACAAGCTGTTGGGGCTGGGGGAGCAGAAGGGGTCCCCAAAGCACACTTCATCACCAAAGCAAGCTGCTCTAAGCCAGCCACTCCATCCCGTTAGCTGAGGAGCAAGCGAACATGGAGAGCAGGGATAAAGCTGTCTCTGCTGCCCTCCCCCCACCCTTCCCGGGTGAGCAGCAGAGAGGAGAGAAGCAGAAAGCATATCCTATTTCATGCCTCTGGCATGTGGAAGTAAGAACATTATTTTATAATAATCCTATTAATGCAGATCAGATGATGATGACTGGCCATGAGGCAGCGTTTGGAGAAGCCCCATCAGTGGGCTCTTTGTTGGTGCAGGCAGCTCTGCCTGGGCAAGCTGAAGGCAGCCTTTCTCTGAGCCCTCCCCTGCCTGGCTGGTCTTGGGCCCTCTCTCTCGGGTCTCCAGATGAACAGCATGGGGTCACAGTAGGGCCACAGGCTCAACATTTGTCTAATACCAACCCCAGCCTGGACTGGAAAACACAAAGGGCGGGGTTGTGCAGTTTTCCAAAATGATAGAGTTGCTTTCCTCTGTGTGACAGAAAGCACATTCCCCCTCCCCTTCTTTCATTTAAAGAGTAAAACCTTTGTGCTTTTGACATTTTTTTTCTCTGAGTTTTAAAAACCAACCCCCGTGTTCACAGGCAGCTTTATCTTAGATGGCTATTTTTCACCTCAGTGAAGACACCAAACAAATTGGCCCCCTCCTTGACGGACACATTATTGGCAGCAGGTTTAAGATTTTGCGCTTTTTTTGCAGCAGCAGCAATAAGATTTCATTTGGAATGAAAAATATAAACCAATTGCCTATGTAAACAGAATATATATATATATATACACACACAGAGTGAGTGTGTATGTGTGGTAAAGGTAATAACTTTCTGAGAGCCACACCTGGTGGTGATGTGTCAAAGGCAATACTTTGGCCATCAGAGGATCTTAGCCATGAACCTCTGTTGCACAAAATCTACCCAACAGTAGGTATTGCCTCCTTCACAACCATCAGGAAAGGCTGCCCAGCAGCCCTTACACACTGTGGAAGAATCTCCAAGAGGAGAGCTGGGGAAGTAATTTTAAAGTAAACAGTCTTGTTTTGAGAACTGCATGAAAATGGGAGCCCAAGGAAAGGAAGCCCCATCTCTGCAGGGGCTGCAGTTGTGCCCCTCGTGCCAGGGCACCCTCATGGAGGGAGATGGGAGTAGAAATTAGGGGAAGGCTCTGGAGTGCCTTATCACTCTTCAGGCAGTCACAGCACTGAAATATAAACGTGTTATGAAGAAGAAATGAAACAAATCCAAATCTGTGTTAGGAGATGATTTTGCAGGGCTCCCATTGTGTCTGAACTTATCAAGCAAAGCCTTCATTTCCAACCCGATCCAAAAATCACTGAAGCCAAGCACAGCCTGTTCACTGCTTCAGGAGACTTTGGAGCAGCCCTTTCTGAACCACGGAGAGAACACATTTTGGAAAGGAAAAGAAATACATTATGTTAATTGTGCAAATGCATTTTCAGCATCCCTTAGAAATGGAGACATTTGCCTACAAGCCGACAGAGAGTATTTAGTTAATAGTTAAAATTCAAAAGAGATTTCATTAAAAATCGAATCATTCATGCAATAGCAGAGCAATTTTGTCTTTTTGTTTTCCCTCAAGCACTTTGTGCTGCACAGAACACATTTGAATTCTTTTACTTTTGCAAAATTAACTGCCAGGTCAACTTTCAGTGGGAATAGAAGGTGAGAAATTCAGGAGGGAAAGGTGAAACTGGCAGACAGCAGAGGGTCTTTCCCACTTTAAGAGATGAGATTTAGTTTTGATGCAACAGGTGGCTCATAAAAATACACAAATTAAAGGCAACCTCCACAAAAGGACTGAGACACTGAAATGAGGCAGAGATGAAGATTACCCCATAGGTGAATTTCAGGCAGCTCTGAGCATTTTACAGCATCTCTCCTGCTGTGACTCCTGTCTACCGAGGCCAAGAGCGGTGGCTGCTGGGGTCACACCCCCCGCCCGGCTGCCAGCAGAGCACGGCTCACCTGGTGCCACACCTCGGGTGTCAGCTGAAGGACAGAAGGACGGGGCTGTGCATCCTGGTGGCAGCAGGAGGTGGCTGTCATGGACCAGCCAGCACAGCCCCAACTCCGCCAGCACTGGTGGTGTGTTGACATGAAAACAGGGAGACAAGGTGGGTAAACACGCCTGTCTCAGCTGACCTGCCTTCACCTGCGGCTCAGTGTGCCCTCTGGGGGAACCTCTGGCTGCCTTGTCCTGATGCATTGTGGAAATATTCACAGCTGGGTGGGAGAAGAGCATTTTTGGTGGCGAGGACAACAAGTGGGCTCACCCTGCAGAAACACTGCGCAGGGCTAAGCCTATGTGGGTTTACTGTCAAGGTTTTTCTTAAACGAAGGAAGACCAAATCAACCTCACAGCTTTGCAGAGCCATAACCACACCCTGGTGTGTGCCATTCATGTGCAAAGCCTGTTATGTCCTTCCCTGTGGGTTTCAGCTGTGTGGAAGGGAAAAAAGAGAAAATTTTTAAATGCTCTCCATCCTACAAGGACTGGTGCCCCATGTGCCTTCCCCCGTGCCTCCCCAAAGATGTCTGCACATCCACATCAGGCCTCAGACAGCTCCCTTCTAATATGAGCACCCAAAGCCATGAGTGACCCCTGCAGAAGAGCACCAGCAACCTGCTCCCTGTGGTGCTCACCTCTCCCAGTGCCTTCCTGCCTCATTTAAAGCCTGATGTTTTCTCTAACAAGGGCATCATCGCGTCAAAGATAGGAGCAAGCACAGCCAACAGCCTGGGGAAGAGCAGCAATGTGTGCTGCTCATCAGACCAGGATAACACCACATGCACTTCAACAGTGTGGCTTTTCCAACCAGGATTGCAGAAGAATTCCTGCTCTCCAGCCAGCATCCTTTTTCTATCAACCCTCCTGGGCTGCAGGCAGAGCTACACTCACAGGAGGGCTCAGCTTCTGGCTTTGCACATCTCAAGGAGGAAGTGCAATAACCACCAGAGAAGAAAGAACAGCTTTTCCAGAATCACTCTGCAGAGGGTGATGGAGGCAGGGACAGAGTTGTGCTCACAGGGCAAGAATAGCAGCAGCTTCTCCCTGTGCCCCAAGCTTGAACTGATCCCAGCCCAGGCCATTGTTACTGTGCAATAGCTGTCAGCAGCCTACACGAAGCCACTGGCTGCATCCCATTTCTTGGTAGGAATGCACCCACTCCCTGTGTATCCTGTGTTAACAGCTGCTGTACCAGCTTGACCTAAGGCTGCTGCTTTTTGGGATTCCACACAGCCATTCCAAAAAAGCATCACTGAGGAAGTCAAGCCAGCAAACATGCAAAAAAAAATAGCCAAACTGGGAGACAAATTCTCTGCCCCAATCCTCTAATCCTTTCCAGCTCTATTAAACAATCTTCACAGGACCTAAAAGACACTCAAAAGACAGAAGCTGCCTTGGACCCTATTGGGAAGGGCTGGCTCTGCAGGCCTTTCCTCCCTCCAGCTGCAGCATAACCTGGGGAGAAACCTTCAGGCTTAACCTTCAGGAGCCACCTCCTGCTATCCACCTCCCACTGAAGCTGTTTTGGTCAGAGCCCTTCTCTTTCCTCACCCGGTTGTGGCAGGAAAGTTCAAGGTGTCCTGGCAGCAGGAAGCTCCCTTGCTCCACCCTCTGCCCAGCACCGCGGCTCCCTGAGCTCATCGAGGATTTGCTGCACCAGATCTGCCAGCGACAGCGACCTGCTCTGTGTGGTCACTCGGGTGGGAGCGGGACCCTCAGCATGAAGCATCTCTCCTGTGAGCCCTGGGCAGCCCTCGCTGTGCTCTTCCTCACCGCTGCGCTCTGGGGTTCCTGCTCAGCAGGTATTGCTCTTCTCTTGTGCTCTAGTTTTGATATCCTGCCCTTTTCCCCTACTCCTCTCAATACCCAAATATATTGCCTGCCAACAGTAATTTGTTCTTTAAAAATGAGGGGGCTCTCTTGCCTCACCTAAAAAGTTTAAAGAGTTGGAATTGATTAATGCTAATGAGAATTACTAGACATGACTGATCACAGCATCATTGTAAAGGCATGTTCCTTTGCCAGCTGTTTACAGAGCCATGGTAAATGTGACTGAGCTGCAGGTTGCTCCACTGAACAGCAAGGAGACAGGAACCACAGTAACTTGGCCTTCTCCTGCTTGCTGAGGCAGAGGACCACCTGCCATACCACCCAATAGGCTCACTGTAGTCTGATTTAGCTTTTATTAGGTGTCTTTTGCAGAAAATCTGGGTTTAGTGCCACCTTAATTGTGGAAGTTGCCCGAAACCAAAATGTAAATGAGACCTGTGAGCTGCTCCCTTCCCACCAGGCTACTGCCTGCATTTGTATATCAGCACCAGATGAGACCTGCCAGCTGTTTAAAGATGGGTTGGCTTTGACAGCCTGTTCTTTGGGCTGCAAGGTCTATAAACATGAACCAGCGCTTGGCATTCCGCAGCACTTCCATCCACAGGTCATCCACAGGTTTTAATGATTCTTCCCGGTGCTTCTGTGAGGTACTTATTAACTGAGAAAACAAATTATGGGCTTGGCCAAGGTCATTCTGCAAATTCTACAGGAGTCAGAGGAATGGGGAATACTCAGACCCTTCCCTGAAGCAGGTAGCCCAGGGACCCACTCTGAGCATGGCAGAGGCCATAAGGAAAGCTCTGGTATTGCTGATGGTGGGTCAGCTCAAAACACAGAGCTGGGCACCAGCAGGTGACCCCAGGGGGGATATCTCCCACAGGACAACCTCAGTTTATTTTCTGTTACTGGGAAAACACCAAACTCAAAGGAAATGTTTGGTCAAATGTCTCATTCTGTTTTGTTTTCCTCAGCTGAAACTAAATCTGAGCTATTACTTTGCAGTCTTCAGTGAAATCAGGCTGGAACTGATTTTCCCTATTACATTCCAAATTACCAGCTTAGAGTGATGGCTTGACTGGAAATAGTTCTCTTGTAGCTTCTTCCTGGTCTGTGGACAAGCAGCACATTAGAGCTCCTCCATGCAGCAGGAATCCTCACTCCTGGAGTCTCTCCAGGCCATTTTTCATCTATCCGTGCAGGGGATGCTCTACCCAGCTGAATGTGAACTGTGCTGCTCATGGCAGCACAGGAGGAGGTGTTTCTCTGACTCCCTTTGTTCTGCAGCAGGGGACAGGCAGGTGCTGATGCATAGGGACCAGGGCAGCCTGGGCTTTTACCCTGCAGGCATCCTGCAGCTGTCCTGGTCTGATCCCGCAGTGCTGCAGGGAGCACGCTGAGGCTGAGGGGCAAGGTAGGTATTAGGAGCAAAATTTTAGGACTAAAGGGGGTTTGGCCTGGGACACCATGTGCAGAGTTGGAAAGCTGGACACCAGCCACAGAGTTGTGTCAGAGTGTGTGTGTGTGTGCTGATTCGGGGTAGGAAGCAGGATAAAGAGGCAAAACCTTCATCAAAGCTCCAGGCCTCTCCCTCATTACTTATTTCTGGAAGTTGTATTTTCCAGCCTGAGCTGGTTGCCATGCTGGTCTGAACTGGGGTCCAGCCAGAGCAGTTTCAGATGCTGTGACCTGCAGCAAAGCCAAAGCTTCCTGCTGGGGCCTTGGGGGACCTGCTGAGGCTCCGCAAAGGGGGGCTCAGCCCTCGGCTCTGCCAGACTCCTGCACACCCTGGGATTTTTCCGAGGGCAAAAGGAGGCAGCTGTACAGCCTGCTGGCCATGGATCTCCCCATGCCACTCAGTGGTGTCTCCCATTTCCGTGCTTGCTCGTTCTGCCCCTGTAGCTTGGGCAAGAACAGTGGTTAATTTGGGCTCTGAGAGAATGGCTCATGCCAGGGTCACACCAAGGCAGAGGTGCAGTGATTCACCTGCTCCTTAGGGGTGCTGCTAGAGCATGTCTGGGGCCAGTGTTAAAAGTGGTGGGATAAGGAAGCATACCCTAATGCAGCCATGTTTAGGGGCAGGAACTTACTTTCTTCAAGTTGTTTCCGTCCTACAGACCTCTATAAGGCTAATGGCTTCCAGATTTTCCTGCTTGATGCCAAACATTGCTTTTCTAATCCCACTTACCTTTTCTCCTGTGTTTTCCTTCTGGCAGCAGCTGAAGGCATCTCCAATGTTTCAACAACTGAGTACGAACCAGCGTGTCTTAGTAAGTCTTCATAAATCATTACTACCTGTTAAAGCCAGGTGATGAGTCTGCACAGTGACTGAGAGCCTGTCCTGGGAAGGGATTTATCTCTTCTCAAGGCTTCCATCAGGGGTGAACCTTTAGGATGCATTTCTAAGACTCCTCCACTGTCATGGTATGATGTCTTAGGTACATTGAGACAGACACATAGCTTTGAACAGACTAGTTGATAGCTAATTTGTGTGTCCTAAAGCTCCCTGCCAGACTGCCTGCCCATAGGCACTACACAGGTTCCCAAGAGTGCCTCCTTCCTCTGCCCTACCAGGTCCTTCCCAAACAACCAGCTTCAAGCAACCCAAGATCCCACCACTACTCCAGAGTCATCCACCAGATTAAGAGCCACATTTAGGGGAAAGATGCCAAGGCAGAGTGATGGGGCAGACTAGTCATCTGCCTTCTATTGAAGGAAACCTGCTGTGTCCTTGGCTTCCCATGAGCTCACTTCACTTCTCCTCCACCAGATGTGAACTTCTGCAGGCAAGCGGCCACGTGCTGCCCTTCGGGCATGGACGACTACGGGTGGATCGCAGCTGCCGTCGGCTGGAGCCTCTGGTTTCTGACCCTCATCCTGCTCTGCATGGACAAGATCATGAAACTCCGCCCTGATGAGCCCAAATACTTGGTGGCCTGAAGCAGAGCGAGCCAGCAAGCGGCAGCACTGGGGAGCAGCGAGGTGCAGGCAGACTGACGAAGCATTTCAAACACTTGCTAAGGAACAAAAAAAGAATGCAACACACCTTCAGCCAAAGAAGACCAGATCGAAGCAGGGCAGCTGCTGAGGCTTCACCCTCTCTGGCAGGCTGGAGCTGCCAGCCAAGGTGTGGAGTAGGCAAGTCCCTGCAAGCCACCACATACGTGCCACAGTGCAAAAACCCCCACTTTTCCCTGGGCCCTCTCGTGCTTGCTGTGAGCACAGCAGCAGCAAGGAGAGGCTGAGGGACCACTTACCAGCCTATAGCACATTGCCTCGAGACAACCTGGTGCATGACCTTTGGGTTTGACACAGAAAGTGGGCAAATAAAGCTATTTTCTGGAGCACCAACATTACCAGAGCCATTACTAAGCTATAGGCCAGGTTACATCAGTAAGTGGAGGTAATTCATTGACTTTACCGAGTCCTTCTCACTCACTAACCTGAGATATTTAAAAGTCTATTAACTGATACATGGGAAAACTTTCTTATGGAAACTTAGGGATTGTTTGGGCTGGTTTGAAAGTAAAACTAATTTTCCCAGAGCCATTTAGATGTGAACTGCAGGAATTGAATGCTGGTTGTACTTATTCAGCTTCCACCTGCCTGAGAATCTAAGCCAAACTGATCTGTGGCAAGCAGGTTTAAACCAGCATGTCCAATTCATGCACAAAACTGTTCCTATTTATACAAGATGACAATAAACACTTTTATTGATTGAAAGACTCTCACTGACTGGTTTATATGGATAAAGGTTATACTGGCAAGGACTTACTCAACCCAAATTTTTAGAAACAGGATTCTAAGAAGACACATTCATGCAGGAAGGTTTGCCTCACTGCAGTCAAACTCTAATTTGGGGCAATTGCACCAGTTTTATTTCAATCCATTATTAAAACAAATCAGAGTTAAACCTACCTAGACCTACACAAGCTTAGCAAACCTGCTAGAAATCAACTGAAATGAAACATAAAAAGTTACTTTTAAATTAAAAAAGCACCATTGGAGATCTTTATATGCTAAAAATAATTACACTCTCCCATCAGCTCATCAATATGTAACTTCATGAGTCAGAAAAGACAGAAACCAGTTTAAGACTCTTCCAATTGATTCTGGCACAATTAGAAGCTTTGATCAGGACAATGTGGCCACTTCAGAGTGATGGGCAGTTGTCCCTTATCAACTAGCCCCCATCAAGAGGAACACGGACAAGTTAGACACTGAGGAAAATACACCCTTCCCTATCACTAAAGACAAAAAGTCTTCCAGGGTGAAATGCTGACCAGAGATGCTCATATCAGGAAAGTAAGTTTTGAAAGGGAAGGGCTTAATTCTCAACGTTTCAATATATAGCAATTAAAACAAAAGTAATTTTCACATGACAAATCTCAGTGTTGGAGATACTCAACTTCTTTGCACAAAACCCCCAACAACCAAGCAAAACAGTGAAGTCCCTCTCATTTATGTACAAACCTACAGAAACAAAGGGCTCTCGGTCAACACCAAAATGTAAAGAGCAGTAAGTTGACAGCTAAACCACTGCAATCAATCATGTACAACAAATCTTCTACCTACATACATAATTTTTTTCCTGTTATATTAGTTTTAATAGCAGAAAATGTTCATTGGTCTGGAAGCAATGTGGAAGATATTGTGAAATAACCTCCACTTGTTGCCTTCACATCTGCCTTCTGCAGATCTCTTCCTACAGTTCTCCAGATTTATGGGCATTTTTCTCTCAGTTGGGAGCACAGAGGTGCCTGCTGGGTATGGCACTGCTCTTCATCTTTGAGGGGATATGTTTCATAGCTTTTGCATGTCTTTTGAGTTTTCAGCATGTGATGCAAGCTCTAGATCTCCTACGAGAGCAACAGCCACAAAGAGCTTCATAACAACTGGGCAGTTCTGTGGGGCTTCCTAAAGCCTGCCTTCAAAAGCACAGCTTGTTCATTCTTCACGCTCTCCAAAATAGTGCAGCTACCTTCAAGGATTGTAGTAGACTTAAACCTCAGGTTTTGCTTCTTGCAGTTTCCTTTGAGGATTCCCAGCTCAACCAAACTGGGGAGAAAATGAAAAAAACTCATATTTTTTCATATAATGTAGTGCCCTCAAGGATTTTGTGTGCCTGTGTTCAAAGGTGACACCCAAGTGTCCACAAAATCAGGTATAAAAATGGAGTACCTTACAGATAATTTCTGCTATGAAATGTATACTTTTTCTAGATCAGTGACCTGTAAACCTCTGATCTAATATGACAGTGTTGCTTTTTACTGCATCACCTACCCTGACATCTGACATTGTCAGGTTGGATCTACAGCTGCTTTGTTTCAAGTCATTTGATGGAGTCACTTAGAAAAACTTGGTCCTGTAATGAGTCTCATGAAGGGACTGCTGCTCCCAGTGTGTCTGGGATCCCTAAACAAGGTGGCAGTGTTCCACAGGCTCCAGGGCTATCAGTGTAAACAGCTTATGTGTTCCTACACAATACAGTGCAAAACCCCAAAGTACTCTTTTAAAGGGACTCTCCGAGGTACACGCTGTGCTGTCCTGATCCTATGGGCAATCACAAGCACAGTGCAAAACAACCCACCCTGCAAAAGGAGAAGAAAAGCCCTAATGGCACTGTCAGTGTTCCAGGGGCTTGTCAATAGTTGCAGAAAGCACTGAATTAAAAACTTGCATCTGAAAGACTTGAGAAATTGATATAAAGACACAAATTAGTGTGCAGAAATGGATTATACATACTTGATTTCTAAAATATGAAGATTATCTGTAGTCTGCTGTTACATTTCCTGGAATAATTTTAGCCAGGGAACACACAGGAGCACAGTTTGTGGGTTATAGCCCCTCATTTAAGAGCAATTGAGTCACAGTAGAAGGCTGTGATCTGGTTTTGATGCACAAATTAAATATACATGACTGTATAGTACAATGCCTTATAAAAGTGGTCCATGAGCAGAGCTGCAGACTGATTTCTCATTTATTGTGTATTATTTCATGCTCTTAATAATATCACTCACAATTTAATACCTCTAATCATAGATCCCAGCTAGTGCAATGCTGTCCAACCCCTGCTGACATCAAGGGAGCTACACAAACATCCAGCACCTGCTTTATTTTGTTCTTTGGGGTTTTTTCACTGCAGTTCAGGAAGCCTGTCATTTTTGTTCCCACAGGAAACCTTGGAGGCAAAGCATAACCACTGATTTATCAGCATGCACAAATCATTTTTGTGCTAAACCTGGGTGCCCCATCAGACTGCTACATACAACCTCATGGCGTGAGGTTGAACTGGTGTAGGCACTTGCACATCTCCAAGCATTTAAAACGTAAGGTGATAGCTCCAAATGATGATGGAAATCTTAATGCTCCAGACATTCATAGTTACTGTCTGTCCAGGATCAAAAAGTTTCTCACTGGAATGAAATGGAGAAAAAAAATATCTATTCCAGATCTTATAATTTAGGAAAAAAAAAAAAAAAAAAAAGAAGCATGACTGAAATACACAAGTTTGAACCTCAACACTGCTGACCAAATCAGCAGAGTTCTTAATATTTTCTGGACAAAGTTTCTGAATCTCAGACATGAAGGTATGTAGTGCCTGGAAAGGGAAGGGGGATGCAAAGAGCACCCGGGAAAGATGCTGGTCTGCAAGTGCCTTGGACAGACAGACAGACAGAGCAGTGGGGACATGTAACTGAGCAGCACTTCTAATAACAAAGGAGAAAAACATCAGCATCAGCACAGCATTCCAGGGTAACTACTGTAATTTGCCTGGAGACAATATCAATCACATCCAACAAGTGTTTTTTTAAAAAATTCTTAATTCAAGACTAAATGATTGGTACTTGATGCACGACTTTTCATCTTCTCAGATAGCACTGCTCTGGTAATGACTCACATTACTCATTGCCTTGATCCTTGGGGTTTTAGTGAATGAGCTACATATTAAGCAATTGCACTTTACAATGATTACACTTGGCCAAATCACTAGAGGAATGAAAACTGGCAAGCATCAGAGTTCCCTACTCACATGAAACACAAAGACAAAAGGCAGAGGTTAAATTCATAAGGAAAGGTGCTCTGTACTGGGACTCTGTAGGAATTTTGATAAAGTCATTACAAAAACTAGGATTTCAAAAACTTATTGTCATTAATTACAGCCAAGAAATAGAATATAGGCATTCTTGGGAAGCAACCACCCTCTCTCATCCTTACACTCCAGATTCTGGTTATTTTCTGGTATCTGCGGTACCACTATCTGTTGTGGAATTCAAAACTCACTGCAGGTTTCTGTCCCAGAATCAAACATGTTCAATGAGCAGATTTCCAACTCCTACTTTGCAATAACCTTCCAGAAATAAACCACAGCATAAACAATGCAGTATTGTCTCCCAAGTCTGCAAACTGCTTGGAAAAAAAATATAGCTCTAAGACATTTGTGACTTTTCCTGTCCTATTTGACAGTATGACATTGACAGAATGACTTTTGGAGCAAAAGTTGAGTACTTCTTCAGGTTTTTCCACAGCCCTGTCTGCTTTGTCTAAACGGGAGAACGGAAGGGAGACACCTGCAAAGCCACCTCTGCTAGACTGTTCCTCCTTCATGGCATCTCAACATATTGTGTATTTAATTCAGATCAGTTCAAAAATATGCACGTTCTAATGTAGCAACCCTCTGGGCTCAAATACATGAAGAAATCACCATGCTTTAGCTGAGCAATACTAACATCCTGTACAGACGTGATAATGTGTTAGGTAAGAGAGGTTAGCTCCTCCTTAAGAAGACTAAATAATGCTCATTGGCACTAGTGTTGAGTGCTCCTTCAGCTGCAGGAAAGGGCACTCTCTGCTCCCTGGCAGGGCAAGATTATTGTAGGCAATGTTGTGTCAGTGATGCCGTCTGCTGGAAGCGACAAAAATCTTCTCGTAACTTCACGGCAGCTCTACTCTGCAAAAGCAGGAACGTCATTTCCAGCATCCCAGCAAACTTTCTCCCACACAGCAGTGAAGTACAGGAGGATGTAGCAGTAATGCAAATACATGGCTGCACATCTACAAATCTTCTAAACAGGAGATTCCTGTGCCACCATCAAGCCCAAAGACAGAAATTAATGCCAGGATCAAAATCATCCACGGAAATGCTTGACAGGAAGTGTTCCATGCAAAATACAAAGCAACTTACCTGAAACCATTTTATGCAGGACTGCATGGACACAAATTCAGCAGTCAGTTCAGAAGTTTGTGGATGCTCAGATCACCTGTTCTGCACTGAATTTGAACTATTCAATATTTGGTGACTATGCTGAATTACTAATGACAGTGGCTAATCCACAACTCTTTCTCCTGTTTCCTTAAGTCCAAGGATAAAAGTTCTCTGCTTTTTCATTATTGCAGTATTTTTAAAACTTTTATTTCTTTAGTCAAGTTTCTTTCAGATCTGTGTTTCAGGACCAAAAGAGCACTGTGCATTGCCCAATATAACACAGCATTAATTCTTCTTCAATGCAAGAAAGTTTTTCCTGAAACACAAACAGTATGCAGCTACTGCTTTTAAATCATGCACAGCACTAAAACCTTCCAACAGCCTGGATGAGGAAACCAACTTCCAAGAAGCCTTGGGATGGAAATATTTGAGAAGTTTTCCTGGGAACACTGCAGAGCTCTTAAGAAGTGTGTACATTTGAATATATCTCGAAATGCAAACCAATAATTTTCATCTTTCAACTCTTTAGTTCTCATTTCATTTCACCTGCTCTACAGGTGGCAATAAGAGGATTTCTGCAAGTGAACCTGAAAACTACCAATGTCAGGGATCCAAGGAGGTTCAGTATTTGTTTCAAAAGATTCTTCAGAGCATTTGTTCAAATGTGCCAACACTTTATTCCAGTTAAAGTAAGATGTAACAGCCTAAACACAAATTTCCAGTTACGGAGTAAGAACTACTCAAAACTAAACAGGAGTGGCCATTACAAAGCAAAAAAACTATTTGATATGTAAAAGGTATCAAGAAAAAGTAACACAAAATCAAGACAAAACATTCCATCCCTACAAAGTGCAAAGAAATGCCTGTTTTTCTAATACTAATGTAATTTTTTTTTTTAGTCTATCAGTCTTCAGTGGGATTCATGGGACTGCAGCTCTACTCCAGGAAAGTCTCTTTAAAAAGGCAGTGCAACTCCATGGGATTTTTGCTTCTCAAGTTTCTTACACTGTGAGTAAACTCACCCTGGGACTTGTACGTCAAAGCTAGAACATCTTGCCAAGTGCATCCCAAACTGCACTAAAGAATCTGTAGGATGAATTCTGCCAAAGCATACACGTGACTACATGGTTTTCAGTGGAAGTCATGCAGATGCAGCCAGGGGCAGCATGCAGAGCAACATTTGGATCTGAACTGCCAATCCTATGTCACAAGCTGAGTGTGTTCTGCCCTCACTGAAACATGTCTACTGATGACAGCAGAATACATCCCCACCGTGCCTCCTACATTTTTAAATAAAATCTAACAGGAAGAGAAAAACATACCCTCCACAAAAGGGAAGTGGATTTTAATTTCCACATTCAAGCAATTCAAAGCTGCTGCTCTTCTCTAGGCACATCTAAACAGTCCTGGAGAAACTCTACAACCTGGGTGAACTGCTTTTGGGAGTCTCACTGATGAAAGATGTTCCTCACTCACACAAACCAGCACTGCAGGTGGTGAAGGACTGCAAAGAGGGGCTGTGTCATGGACTCTCTGAGTGGGGCCAGGGTGAATCCCCAAGATTTCTTCTCTCTTTACAGCGCACTGTCACGGGTGGTCCTGGAGACCTGGTTGCTGTCCTTTGCCTTCTGACAATCAGATGTCATCCTTCTTCTTTTGATCAATTTCCAGCTTTCTGTCCATTTTCAGAACACACCAAACTGGTGCTGTTTTTTAAAAGATCGATTTATTTCTTTGCATCTGCAATAATATGGTCCACAACATGTCCCCACCTCAAGGGCACAAATGTTCTTCATCCTGCCACTTCAAAGCTCTTGGCCAAAACAGGGAGTTTTCAAGGACTGGCACCTGTTCACAAGGAACTGCTAGTTAAGGCATGCAGCAGAAAATGCACATTTCTTCCTTGAGCTAGAAACTACAATAACTATGATAGGCAAAGTGAGAAATGTAGCGAGGGCAGAAGTTAAAAAAGTGAGTTCAGCTGCCTACTGCCATCCACATCATGCAACTGGTGACTTCACTTGGGCTTGAATGTACACCCAGCTTCCTTATGTGATCTATCAAACGTGATTTCAAGCCGTGAGTTAACGCCAACAGCGTGAGCTGTTGAGGTTCTGAGGAAGTTACAATCGCTGTACACAGCCTCTTTCTAAGATAATCCTGTAACCCTATAACCCTGCTGTCCATGGTCTAATTTAGAGGCACTGGCTCATTGGGAACATGCACTTTTGGGTGATCACTCATGGGATGTACTTACTTGTGTCCATAAATGTGCACCATACTGGGGTAGTCAACACCATGCCAACCTTTTGGTGCAGGGTAATACACACAGACCTTCTCTGACACTGCAGCTCCCCAAACACTGGATAAGGAGCCTGATCCCAACCACTTCAAGTACAGTACACTGCAAAGGGTCACTCAGATTCCACTTACTTCTCCAAAGTGGGCATATTTAACATTACCAGTCCAGCACCTATGCAGTTCATTCCTCCTAAAAGCAAGGTTTTCTTTCCTGAGTCACAGGCCCACAGCCACTGGCAGGACCATGCGTTACATCCTGGTGGAGAATATGTTACAGTACTGAAGCTTGCCCCACCTTTCACACTGAGTGTATGAAAAATAACTGTAACATTTCACTTAGCTCCAAAAATAATCAAGAAGCAGGCTGGAGGTCAACATTTTGGCCAAGAAAAGGAAACCAACCACACTAAATTATGTAGCTCTCATCTTGCCAAGTTCTTTTATATGCCAAACTAAACACAGACTAAACACAAATGCCAAGGAAAATTGTGAAGTAAGGGAAGAGCCCAAGGATTCCATGAACCAGATGGTTTAGTTGTGGAAATGGATGCAACTGCTGGTAACAGCTTTCTGTGCCTGTACCAACTTTTCATCTGATTAGTGTTTTCAGAATCTGGTAGATTCATTAGCAGATAGTTAAATACAGGATACTTTAAGTTTCAGAGAAAAAAAGCTTTGTTTGATTTTCCCCCTCCCCACTTTTAACAGGGCAATTAAAAAAAAAACTGGCATAAGAACTCAAGTACATGGGGATGCAGAAGCTTACTGATTACCACCCCCCCCTCCCCCCAAATTTCCAGGTGGAAACACACATTCTGGCACATGCCTTCCACAGAATCCCTTGGTAGCACATGAAAAAACCAGCTTTTCCTGTAGCTGCAAAAAGTGTGGGTCTCCTTTGTTAAGGCCATTCTTGGAACTGGTGGCTGTTTTTTTCTTCCTATATGAAGATACAGACCAGGCCATACCAATTTTTTGGACACTGGGTCAGGTCTCCAGCCAATCTGAGAATGCAACTTCCAAACAGCTTTCTGACTTCTTATATTTTACTATCCTGTTGAAGTTTTAAAGAGGGTTTTCTTCATCAGAAAGCCTCTTTTATTTACAAGTACGTATTTGTGCCGTGTTCTTTTTAAGACTGGGGACTGAAAAGAGAAATTATATACATCCAAATATAAAAGGATGGAATTTCACAATAGCATCACCATCACTAGCAAAAAAATGAATGAGAAGTGGCTTAAGTACCTCTAAATTTCAAAGCTCTTATTGCACAGAGAACATATTGTTCTTAAATAGCTGGAACCAGACAATTAATTTACCTCCTAGAAGACCACATTTTCCTGAAATGAAGTCACAGTAATGTGCTAATATTACAAGCACTGGTCTCTGAGCTCACTACAGAATTAAACTGGAGAAGGATGTGGGGTCTGAAAGAGACGGTTTTAATGGGAACACTTATCAACAGTCAGTCTTCAGCGCTGTTGAAACGACCAAAAGAACACTGCCTGATACACTCTTCATTCTTCAAAACCTGGCATTTTGCAGAAGCATTGGCAACATTCATGTTTACAAAGTTGGCAGAAAACGAATGTTTATTTTTATCCTAGAATTATCACACAAAAAACTGAAAAAATTCAAATCATAATGACCTGTTGGTACTGCTGTTACAACCATGCTGGTGTTCTGATTCCTTTCAAACCTCTACCGGTGCTCATGAGGGCTTTACACATAGCCCAGGGAACTGGAAATTAATTTACGCTGCTTCATTACACTAAGTCCCTCAAAACAGTTTCATACAGCATTTTCATGATCATAGGTAAACAGAAAAATAACTGAGCTTCGTAGTAAAGAGGGAAACATACCACCTTTTTTTCCACATCAGTGAGCAACCGAGGTTTTGGCTTCGGACACGAGTATGATGTACACACTTCATGAATAAGGTACGGAGGCGACTTCTTCCCACATCCTCCCACCTGTTCTCATTTCAGTCTGAGTTAGTCCTGTTGCAGTTACTCAACTGTGCACTGGAGCCAGGAGCAGATTTGGTAGCCAAAGACCACCATACCGTACCAGTGTTACACACCTGTACTTCACCAATGCCATTTCTACCCCAGTAAGCGAGGCAAACACTCACTCTGCTGCTGCACAGCTGCCCAATGTTCTCTCTGGCAGATCTCTTGTTCCTTAGACCCTTGACCTCTACCGTCTGCTTGTGTTTGAAACTCCTACACTGTAGCACCTAATTATTCTCCTGCTTTCCATTGCCCTGGGGTAGGGCTCCCAAGGCTCCTCACCGACGCTGAGCCTGCCCTCCATCTCTGTGCCAGTTCAATAGCTTTAGTTCACTCTGACCTGAAAATGAAAACACTCCAACCAATCATGACGTAAGCAAAATGTCTGTGTGTATTATGTCAGTTACAGTTATGCAATGGCCAATATTAGTCAATTCGTAGCTAATTTTAAATTAAAATTCTGAAAAAAACAGCAACAAATAGTTCCATGGCACGTACCATTCTTACCATGGGGATAATGCTTACCCTTTGTCCAAAGGGACAGTGGAAACAAGTATAAATATAGAAACTGTCTCAAAACTGCAAATCTAAGCCTATGTTAATGCTCTAAATTGTCACTGACTCCCACTAAAATTATTCAGATCCAAACATAAGCAATGATTTAGGACATCAATTTATAAC
This sequence comes from Aleadryas rufinucha, assembly GCA_013397815.1. Taxonomy (NCBI): domain Eukaryota; kingdom Metazoa; phylum Chordata; class Aves; order Passeriformes; genus Aleadryas; species Aleadryas rufinucha. Next base: position 68,496 of record VZTH01010380.1, read on the forward strand.
ATAATGCTGGTGACCCTGTACCAGTCAGGCTGGATTGGTTTCTGTCCACAAAGCAAACTACAGACGGGCAATATTTTATCGCTAGTCTTGCAAGAGCATTTAGTATGTAAATATGTTTTTTAAAAGATATACACACACATCTCCCCAAATTCAACTGTGGCTGAGTATTCCCCTTCCAGTTGTCAATAATTTTTAAACAAACTAGGTACCAAGCCCTTTCTGTTTGGATGCTTTGCTTTGTTTTTCCAGCCTGAATGAGTCTACAAATATTTTCTTAATTATACAAGGCCAATGTTTCACTTTGCAAACATTGAAGATGAAGGAACACTTGAAGCTTCAGCACCAGAAGGAAAACAAGGAAGAGTGCAGAGAGTAGCTCCATTCGGAACCACAGAGCTATAACAATTATTGTTCCGGTTTGATACAAGTAACTCATAAAGACTGTTATTCTAAGTAGTCCCATTGTTCCTGACAATCAAAGTGATTCTTACATGAGATTGGACCTTCAAGACCCTTGAGCTGACACAGTTTGTAATCCTGCAGAACAGCAACACAAACTAGTTTCCCATAAGCACTGGAGAGATAAGAATACTTGTAATCTCTTGCAAAATGTCATCTCAGTTCATTCAAAACTTCACCTACTTCCTTAGAAAAAGGAGTCTATCATTCTTGGAGTTTGTTCCTGTCTTCTATTTTTGTTGTTGCTGGGGTACTGAGTTCTTGACCTAAGGTTTTATTTATTGTGTTTGGCCGAATGAGGGTAAGGAGAGAAGAGGAGCACTGTAATACTAGCAGATTAATTAATATTACTTGTGATGACACCAATGATTTTCCCTGTTTGTCCCCCATCTCTCCTTACTATTCTCATTTTGCTGCCTGTTTTGATTTTTCCAGAGTGCTGTCAACAGAGTTGTGAAAGTTCCTTTGTGAGAACAACATTGCTGATTTCCTCTAAGTCTTTGCTTCCATAGGAAGCAGATACCTGGCAGATTTGCAATGGAATGCTAAATCAACTATGGAAGTTCTGCACTGTTGTCTGTTTCTGAGAAAGTCGCAGAAGTTCTTCTCTAATTGCTTTGATAAGAGAGGCTGACGAGTGGCCTGGCTGGAGGTCCTCAGTGGAACTGGTGGTGTAGCAAAGGCCCTGGCCCTGAAGGCTGTTGTGTGGAAGCTGAGCAGGAGGTGCTGAGGGCTGCCTGGCTGAAGTCCTCGGCATCTGGAATACTGGTGAGGAGGAATATTCTTGGTGTCCATGCATATGCGTCTGGAAAAAGGGAGAAAGCATTACTGTACTTTCTGAATAAACGTGATTATCCCAGAAAAGACAAGAAAGCAAAAAGGCAAAGAACAGGGGGAAAGCAACATGGAGATGCTTTTATCTGCTGCAACGGTTCTTCTGTTACATGAATGAGTGATCTCTCTTATGGAGCACAAAACAACAAGTGTACAAAACATTGCTGGACTGCCTTAAGGTCAGAGATTTTCAAAAACTTTGACCTCCTTTCCAATCTGCATTATGTTTAGGAACTGAAATGGAAGGAGGTGGGGAGAAACTGGAAATCAACAGAATTGGCTTCTCTTTCCATCCACTTCCATCAATTTCCTAAAAGACAGCAGACAAATCACTTCTTTCCTGGCTGTCATTTCTCCATACTATATATAAGCAGCGATACTACTACTTCCACCTTCACTTTTTCTGCCTGCTTTGGCTGTTCAGACTGTACACTTGTGAGGACCCTGTGACTGACCACTGCCCAGGAAAACATGGTCAACAGAAGAAGAAGCAGAAGAAAACTACTTGGATTTGAAAGATTAGTTTTTTTCATACTCAATATCGGAGAAACACTATCCCAGCTTAGGGACAATCATTGTTTCAGGGCAGAAAGGGTTAATTCCACCTTTGTTCAGCGACATACATTTTTAACAAAACAAGAGGGACAGAGAACAGAAGCCTGAGTTTATGGCTTGTCTTTCTGCAAGACAACCTGCTTACACTAAAACAAAGCATGGATTTACAGTACACTGGGTGACTGCACCAACTCCCAGTGTTGACACAAACAAGGTACATTTTGAAAACTCTAGATTCCAGATGACAACCCTGAAGCAAGTGTCTCCTCTTGCCTCCTATTGCTGAAGGCTGAGAGACAGCCTGAAGAGAACACTGGACACAGAGGACTCGAACGCACAAGTGGGAGCAAAGACACGTAATCCCCTTGCAGGGGGATCAGCAGATTCAGACCACAGCCATCACAAGTCAGTGAGCACTACCTTTCTCTGGGGACAAGCCTTAAGGAGTAGCAGAGAGAGCAGCCTGATGGGAGAAGAAAGGACAGCAAGGTCAGCTAGAAGAGGATTTGGGAGCAAGGGGGAGGGGAATGAAGACATTACAAAGCAGAGCCTGGGAAGGATATGGGGGACCTAGAGCGACAGTGGCAGCAGTGTGCAGGGAACACAGAAATGCATAGGAGCAAATTCCTTAACATCTCTCATAACACAAATGAATAAAATTTAAGCCATTCTGTACAAAGCAGAACTAATAACAGATTCTGAGTCTCTTGTACGGCTCACGTACAGCACTTCTCCTTTATACAGTTAATTTTGGGAGACAAATTAAGGGGAAAAGAGGCTTTAATAGAAGAATGATAGCTAAAGGTTTTCCAAGTAACATCCTGTCTTATTTCTTTTAAAAGAGAGGTGATTTCAGTATGAGAAAGGAATGAATGGGTCTCTTGACTGTTCAGAATTATTCATTTGGCAGTGAAACCTGAAACTAATTCGTATGTACAGTCTACAGTTGGCAAACCTGACAAGTAATCTGTGGGTTTATAGAGAATAGATGACATAAAAAAATATTAAAAGGAAACACTCCTTGATACACGAGTCTTAACAGCAACCTAAATTATGTTCAGGTGACTTCCACATTAAAATGCATTATGTGATTCAGCTCCTATCTCACACTGCACTGAGTTACCACCATAAGAATGGTTTCTTAAGGGAAATTAGGAAGAACATCTGATGACCACAGTGGCTGTTTTTTACATTAAGTTTATCAAAGTTTTCTTAAATATCTCAGAAAAAGAAAAGGGTGTGTTTCTGTGATTTCACATACAGCATCAGAATTAAACAGGCCTGTAAAATTTCAGTACCACATTGGTTTAGAAACCCAACCTCTGCTAACCTACAACACCAAAATAACAAGAGCAAAAAGGCTGAAATAATTTTTGCTGTTTTTTGTAAAATCTTCTTTGCTAACAGAAACACACAAAGATGTATTATGTAACATTATATATGCAAAAATATATAGTTTCATATAATATCTATAAATTTTATATTTTTATCTAGAAACTTCTGGATAATTAACAGCAGTACAAAACAATTGACAAAAATATCTTTATTGAATCTTCCTTCTTAAGGAATGAAGATTTATGAGATGATGTTGTAAATTTGTTAAGCTCCATTGAATAACTGTTGAACTCTGGCCAATTTCAACTGAACTGGATGTATAAATATATACACAGACATAAATGTGTATATGTGTATGTATGAACAGATACATAAAATTCACAAAACCAGGTAGCTAATTAGACATAACCTGATTTGTTACAACCTTATTTGCTATCATTGAATCTGTTTCTGAGTGGCAAAAAGGTCAAGTTAGGCTGTGCTCTGCTGGATCTCTTAGCCAGCACATATCTCACAGGGGCTATCTCAGGGACATGAGAGACAACTAAGTTTGGTGAGATTGTTTAGAGACACAGGAGTGGGCAGCTGAGTAGAAAAACAGAGTTAAAGGGTAGGAGTATCTCTGGGGAAGCGCTGGAGACTGGGAGACTTGGGAGAACAGTGGAAAGCTATAAGGGACTGTAGATGGATAGGAGGTGATGCCAAGCGGGGGAGGGAGGTGGAGATTTGCAAGACACTGAACCCATCTGTAAGAAGCCAGGATTCGTTTGTGCTGCTGCTCAAATGAGCACTTGCTCAGGATTATATTTTGTGTCAGCTAAGGAAATGCTGTCAATCTCCTGGTTGCCCTGGGCCTTCTGGATGGAGAATTAAGGCAAATTGATGGTACCCTGCACACTGGCTTTGGGTCAGGACGTATCATATTCCAGCAAAAAATCAGGACTTCAGGAATAAATGGGTGAGAATATTGTGAGCAAAAGGGCTATTGCAGGAAGACAAATGCAGATCTCTCTCCAGTCTGTGTGCAAGAAGAATGCTCTAGATTCTAATCTTCCTAATTGCAGAGTTTAATTTTAGAAACTTGCTCAGAATGAGGGAACAGTAAGACTGTCTGCAAAGGATCAGTTGAATAATGCACCATAAGGAACATGACCATCATTAAGTAAAGCCTCATTTCCAAAAGGAGGAAAGACAAATTTAGAGCTCTGTCCTGGTGAAAAAATCCAAACTGTGAATGTAATTATTTAAGTACAGGAAGCTACAAGACCAAGACTTTTTTTTTTTTTTAATTTTTTTTTTAATGGGAAGAATCCTTTGCAAAAAACTCAAAAAAATTGCTCACAGGAAAAAGAAAGTTCAGGCAATAGGTGAGCTCCCCTACAACTGGATGACACCATACTCAGATAAGTTTTAGTTCATGATCTCCTCCTTTTGCCTTTTTTTAATACCAAACTGAAAAATATCACATTGCAGTAGCATATGAACTGCAGCAACCAGTGAGCAAAAAGTTCTGTCAAAGCCGATGAAATCTTTGAACTGAGATGAACCGAAAGAAAGACAACCTGGATTTAAATGACTTGAACAGGAACATACTCACAGATCTAGAAAAGCCATTTTCAGAAAAGAGAGACAAATGTAAAGAAAGGACAATAAATGGTAACCCAGAGATGTCTCTGAAAATGAAACAGGAGACACTAAGATGTCTCATGCAAGTGCTCTTTTCGATGTAAACTGAAATTATGATCTTGCATTCAAATACCACAGTTTCAAGTGCAGACAGCACATTAAATTAGGGAACTAGATCTTTCGGCTTTGACAGTTAAAAGTTTTTGAATAGTATCAAATAGTGCGCCCAGTCCTCATAAACTTTATGCTGCTCCTCTCAAGTTCATTTGGAGTGGAGGCAGCTCAAATCACCAAAAACTCCAGATAAGCCCATCCTGTTGCATTTCCTTTCTGCAAAGCTATGTCAAGATCATGCAATACCGCAAAGCAACTTCAGGTAGTGTGAACAGACACTGTCCTAAGTATGCAAAAGGAGGAGATCCTGCCTGCTTTCCTCAAGGCAGAAACTGCAAAAAGATAGTCTAAACTAAGAAGCAGAAGAAGCAGCATAAAGTTGTCACTCTCAAGAGTACTGCAATAAACCTGTCACAGGTCAGTCTGCTCCAGGATGCAAGTACACCAAAGAGGGACTGGTAGAAGGCAAGTGTCTCTCTCCTGGCAAGGCCATACACTATCTTCAACCTCACACATCTGGTTGAATCAGAAATGTCAACCTCTAGAAGCACCACTGCCAAGAACATGAAATCACCATGGCTTCCTGGGCTACACTGGTAAACGAATATGTATTCATTCACCACATCCTGCTGACTTAGGCCAGGACAGTAACTTGTTTAGAAACACCTCTAATGTTTTGTGCAAGTATGTACCTTTTTCTGCTGCACTGACTCCTGCTGTTAGCACTGATACAGAAGATAAAAGAACTATATGCATACAAAATAGGATGGGGGCCTGGGACAATTTAATTCAATGTTTTCTAATGACAAATGATCTCAAAATACAGAGGCATATTTCAAAGAAGGAATGAAAAGCAGTATCCACCTCTGCTGGAGCTCAGAAGCAGAACTGCATGAACTGCAATTAATGGGTGAAGGCCTCAAGTGAGGAAAAAAAAAAGGTTAGGGTAAAATGAGAGAAAGCATTTAGAGAAGCAAAGGTGAAGAACAGCAAGCAGAAGTCAGAAGAGCTAACAAGGGTTCGAAGAGCAAAGCAAAGAATGTCAGAGAAGCAACTAAAAGTATTCCAGGGGGAAAAAAGTTCCAAACAGTAATGCAAGAAAAAAATACCCAAACATATCACTACTTTGGAAACTATGCAAATGTGTAACACAGTACTCACTGCATCTCGCCTAGCACATTCCTCCTCTCCACGGTACTGGGGCCACCCTGGCCCCCCCGGCTGGCCATGCCCTGCTCTGCCTGAGGGGATCTCCACTGGTTGACCTCCGATCCTGCTAGCAATTCCCACCTGAGTGAGGTGCTGTATCTGAGAACCTTAAAAGCAAATATTGGTTTTTTTTTTCATCTTTATACACAGTCAAGTTTGCAGGGCAGACACATGATAACATAAAACTTTGTTGGAAGCAGAAGACAAGAAGAAAACGGAGCTCTGTTTCTGTGCAATTAATTAAAATCAGCAGAAAGAAGGCTGTCAGTGTGAATAAAGACAGAAAAGTTATGTGAATTTTGTGCAGTTCATGTGAGTGTGATGTATTTCACGGCACTGCACTGAAAGAAGAGGTTGAGATACATGCATCTCTGACATGGGCTACTCTTCATTCCAGCAAACATGCCAGCCCTTTCCAAACAGCGCTTACTGAAAGCTCTGGCAATGCCTTCATGTCAATTACTCAGCAGCAAAGAGAAGCCATTTGCTCCTGTGGCACACCTTATTTGCATCACACTGGCAAGACCCTAACTCTGCAGACTGCCTTCTGTTCCCCGGCTCTGAAGAATAAAATACACGACTACTGCTAAGAGTGTGCTTCTCTCAGCTTTGCTTTGTGGTTAAATATTAAACGATGCTGTCAACTAACGAGAAGGTCAGAATACACTGAATCTCCTTCCAGCCTGAAAGCCAGCCTCCTCCTTTCTCCTCTTCCTTCCCTTCCCTCCCTCCTGCTGCTTTCAAACATATGCAAGGATAGCTGCCACCATTAATTGCAAGAGACATGTAACAACATGCCAGCTTTCCTTCTTCATGAATTTCCCCCCACAGGGAAATGTCATTTATATTTTTATTCTTAAAATTACTAAAATAGTATTTTATTATTCATTAGAAATAAAACACATTTAACCCAGAGATACATAAAACTGTGTGTATGTACAAAAGGGGAGGAAAAGACAAAAACAACAGCGTGATTTACATGATGGACAGTTAGATAATTTTCCTGTTTTCCTCTCAAAACCCCTCAATATTTGAGAAGTTTGATATTTACACGTAATTATGCTGAGGAACAGAAATGAAATATATGAATTACCTCCACACTTTAAAGCAGAATATATATGAACATTCAGACAATAGTGTGAATCAGAGAATAAAATAACCATCATTAAGCTGTAGAAGTTACTACATTCCTACTATTCTCATTCATTTAACATTTACAGGGAGATGATAGCAACTATCAAAACTAGGCTTCTGACATAAGTATATGATCATATTTCCAGTCTTTTTCAAGGAAGAAAATATTTATTTGGGAGAAAATTAACTGTGCACAGCAATACAATCCTTTATGCTTAGAAGTGTTTGCTGCTTAACTGCTATGTGATGTTAGTATCTTATTTATTATGGCATTGGTGTCTGCTATGGAAATTATCTCAACCAAATCAGGGAAGGTGATTTCATGTGGGACAGCAGCAATAGATAATACAATCTAAAACTAAGAGATGCTACTTTAATGCATACAATTCTACAAAAAGAAATGAGAAACCCAGATGTTGAAAAATATTGAAAATTTTTGCTATTTAGCATGCTGATTTGGGATGCACGAATTAGTTCATTTAGCACAAAAGGAGCTCAAAATGGAAAGTTAGCATACATTGTACGCTCTAAAACAAGTACTTTTCCATTCTTAGAGAATGGGGCTTTGTGAAAATATGCTTTGTGATAACCAGTGCTTGTAAGATACTAAAAAAGGGGCAAAGCACTTATTTTTCTGCAAGGTCCTATGACAGTAAAGTTAACCTCACTTTGTGATCTTTTTTTTTTTTTTGGGCAATGAGGACAAGGACCACATATCACATGTAGCAGCTGAAGGAGAATGACGTCTTAATGGTGACCTTGGTGTAAGAGATACAGAAAAGGATCAGTTATTTCACTGCATATTCAACTTAAGTGAAATGTACCTGCAGTGCTTCCAACTGGTCGTGGCCGTGCCACTGATGGCATTTCCTCTGAGTAAATCCCTCTGGAGGAATACTGAACCTCAGGTGGTGGCTGCTCTCCGTGCATTAACTCTGCAGGCTGAAGAAAACCTGGCCCAAAGTTCTGCCTGTGGAAAAGGACTCAAGATTAAAATAAGTGAAATCCCTAATTAGAAACAATGTAGGTGTACCTCTTACAGCAATTCTTTATGTCTTTTAATGTAATTGTAACCTCCAATGTTGAACAGAATATTTACATCTGAAGAATATATTTTAACAAAATTTTACACGAGTGTTTTTCACATGTTGCAGTCTCTTCAATGCAGAGAAAAAAGTTCACAGATCTTGAGATCGTGTTTTCCCCTTGGGGAGGAAAAAGTGTCTTCAAAGAAAAAAAATAAAATAGAAAAGTAGGACTTCAGCTGTGTTGTAGCTGCTTACCTCAGCAACAAAGCTGAGTCTACTCAAAGAGTTTCTGGGCACACACTTTTGGTCTAAACCAAAACATACAAACTGCATTACATGCGTATTTCATGAACAATTATTACTTCATGAAACATTCTGATAATTTTTCAGGGAGTTTTCAAAACTGTGCTCTTTAAGATTCATACAAGGACTCAGAGCTGTCATTAGCACATATGAAGAAATGCAATGTATACTGAAATTAATGTTTCCTATCAATCAGGCTGGTACTGGTAGTCACTGTTATGTACTTGCTAAAAAGAGTTAACAACACAAACTGTAATCCATCTAACTTCACTAATTGTGTGAGTGTAAGTGAAGCAAAGTGAGACAAGCATCCAAAGTCAGGCACATAGAACTACACAAAGTGAGGGCTAGGGATGAGTTTTACATGCCTTTTAACACAATGGCATCTGAGCCCTCCTGGGCTATGGACTGCAATGTAACCTATTCCTCAAGATCTCAATTTTACACCCTTTGTTTCACCGCAAAATTCTGTGACTGCATCTAATTCAGACTATTCTTGATTTGTGCTTTATTTGGAAAACTACCCACCTTCATACAACAGCCAGATAGCAAAGAAAGTTGACATAATAAATTGCCCAATAAAGCACAAACAAGTAATTGTAAATAAAAGTGCCAGCTATTTGGCATACAGCGTTACTAAATGGAGGAGGTTTAAGGGCTTCAAGCTGTAACAGTCCCATTGTGGAAGTACTAGAATTTCCCCAGTTCCCTCACGTACAAATCCCCACCTGTCCACTCAGCAGATCCAGAGGAAACCATTTCCAACCACACAAGCTAGTTAAAATAAATGCTTCAATGGGTAGGTAATGTTTAACAATATCACTTCTGTTATGTTAATCACTGTAATCAGTAAAGGATGTGATCATCTGGCCCTTTATGCCTGCAGTGTTGAGCTAGAATTTTGAAGCTGATGAATTACTACAATTTTTTGATGTTGTCTAAAGAAAATATTTTCTCAACATCACTGCAAATGTACTCCTTTTGTGCCAGTTTTTCAGAGGACAGGAAGTAAATTCTTTATTGCTGGTGTGTTTGCACTTGAAAGGTTCACATTTAATAAGTCTTCACCTTCTCAAACTTCTTTATAATAGATAGATATAGCTTCTCTTTAAACTCAAAGATCAACATAAGAGTATAAAACCAGGATACAGCTCTGCATCTGTATCATACAGGCTTCCTAGTGCTCCTTCCTATTTCCAGACTGAAACTCAGCTTTTGATTTTTTCACATCCAAAAAAACACCCAAAATTATCTCCAGTCATTTAAGTCAGGAGATACTGCTCCAAAAATCAATTTTACACCACTAATCCACTATAGCTAAGTGTCTCTATCTTTGTTGCATGATGCAATATCCATTTTCTGGCAAAAGCTGTTCATTGTGCCTTTGTGTCTGCCTAGCTGTTACGTGACCTAGGTCTTTTGCATTTAATTTTTTTCCCCAGGTTGGTTCCACCCCATTAAAGATGCTGATTGTGTTATTACAGAGAAGAGAACACTATGCTCACCCAACTATTATTCCATGCATTGGATATTTAAGCCAATGGACTATGACATTGATACATGCCACCTAATCACACTGACCTCAGGTTATTTTTCCTTCCTCTAACTGGTGCACTGCTTCCATCAATTTGTTTATGACTATCTTCAGATTTTCAGAATAACTCCCACTGCACAACCATGACAACTCCACCTACTTTTCTATTGACCAAGCTTTAGGAAACTTTCTATTTCAATGAAAACTTAGAGGAATTCTTTCTGTTAAGATCAATGACTTTGTAGATTGTTAACTTAATCTGTCGGCACTGGCAAAGCCAGCATTTGACCGTTTAATCATGTTGCCATTAACTTTTGATTTACATAAATTCAGACTGCCTGTGCCAAAGAATGATAAACTTTTGAACAAAAAATATGTTGTGTAGACACTATCTTGCTCAGGTGTATTAACATGGACTACAGCACTTTCATGATTTATTTATCACATTTTCCCTGAATATGTAACAGTCCAACAAAGACAAAATCTCCCCAATAACAAACAACTGGTTATGCTTTGCACTGGCAGTCTCACAGCTCATAATCTTCAAGGTAACCTAAATTACAAAAAGTACACCACATGTCATACTGTGTGCCATTTCATGTACGCTCCACTCACACTGAAACTGTCACCTCCAGCCAAGAACTAAGCAAGATGCTTAGAAACTCCTCCTTTTCTACTTGGTCTTTTCAAAGTCAGGTTGCAGAACAATAAATAAAGGAAAGTTCTTCATAGCCATTTTACCATCAAGTTTCCAAGGCAGTGAAGACTTCAGGGGAAATCTGATGAATGACATGAATAGCAGTGGGATTTCATCTCATACGGTGAACTCTAAGAAGGTAATGAGAAAGCAGCACAAGGCCACCATTTTACCAGCCTGGCTGCAGCAGCCTGGGGAGGGTGAGACAAGTCTGACTGCAGTGAGCACCATGACTCAAGAGTCCAACTTCACATGTGGTTAAAACACACAAACCGAATGTGAAATTAACAGTCACCCGGACAACCGTTTTCTCCCTTTTACACAATTCTCCCACAGCAAGGGCAGGAGAATATGGAAAATTTGTTCTTCCCCTGATTTTATAGTAATAGGGCTGCAAGGCAGACTTTCTCTGTGAGGGTCACGGTGCTCTGTCATTTGTTCTCAACTTGGTTAAAAATAGAATGAATCTGTTAGTCATATGAAAGCTGTTGTGAGTGAGTGTTGCCCTGAGGATACAGAAACAAGATGAAAGCAAGAGTATTGGGAGAATTACATGCATCTGAGTAACTGTTTCAGGCTCTCCAAAAGCTCAGACTCAGTGGTTGACTGAATATTTGGAAGGATATCTCTATAGCTGAGGGGCTAGAAACACATTTCTTTTAAACAGAGGCTTGGACTCCATACAGCATGCATATGTCATTTCTGCTACATAAATAAATTACACAGACTAGATCTGGACTCCTGTTTCTTCTCATTTATACAGTACTTTGCATAATAATATACCAGTGCCAATAAGAATCTGGAGGTTTTTTCCTAACCCTAATTGCGAGGAAAATAATAAATGATAATTTTATCAGTAAAAAGCTACCTTGGTAGGAGACCTGGTGCTGTTGGCGGAGTCATTCCAAATTCCATGTATCTCTGTCGGAAGAATGAAAAAAAGCACCAAATTAAAATCAAAATGCATACCCTGGGAAGTCCACCGTCAGCCTTTTAAGTGATGAATGGCAGAGATCACTAAGCCTGTATGTATGACTTGATGGCAGCCATAAGAACTTAAGTATTACAAACAAAGGAGCACAAGAAGATCTGGGAATTGCTGCTACAGCAGGCTAGAGTCTCTTCTGTGGGATCAGAGTCTTAAAAACCTCTCAGAAGTACTTTTTCTCACTTGCAGAAGATCAAGAGCTGCTCCAATGTCTACTTAGCTAAAAATCAAGCTTTGCATTTAGAAATCTCTTTCGACCTCAAGCAGCATCAGACCATAGCAGAGAGACCACAGGGCTCAGACTCAACAGAATTCGAGATGACTTACAAGATTATCCATGTGACTCAGTGCTCCATTGAAAGTCAAAAGTCATACACAGAAATACCGCTTCCCTATCCCTCACTTCCTGAAAGCTTTTGGATATCCTGCTGAAAAATATGACCTATTCCAAATACATTCTTTTTTTCATTGTCAAAATAGGAACTACCACACACACTAAAAAAAAAATTAAGTTTTACTCTTGGACACAGCAAGACTGACCTGTGAAAGATCCTAACTGAGAAGAAATGAAGTTGTCCTAAAGGAGAACTCCTATCTTCTCTTGTGGTTGAGATGGGAAAAGGGAAAAGAAACCAAACCGCTTGGAAAGCAACTTCACCATCTTATGACAGACATTTCTGAAATCTCCTTTTTCCAGGAACATTCCACATATGTGGGAAGTCCTGACAGCAAGGACACAGCAACAGTGGCCGTGGCTCAACCGGTGCCAACTCCCTGCGCAGAGACGCCTTTTAAACTGCATCACGGATGCGTTGTTTACTGCCCGAGCTGGCCCATGAGGTGCTCCCCGCTGGGTGCACGTGGCTGCCCTCCCTGCCCAGCCGCTGTTTACCGGCTGTCCCGCGGAGACCCCGGGCGGAGCGACGGCCGTGGAATTGGCTGCCTGGCTGCTGGGAGCCACCAGCGCGAAGGCGTCGTCCAGCAGCGAGTGCATGGTCTGCCGAGCCTCCTCGATGGACGGCTGCGGGGGCACGTACTGCGACACCGGGTGCGAGGGCAGGCCGGGGAACTTCCCCAGATCTGCTGAGGATGATGTCTGGGGTTCGGGAGGCAAGTCTGGATCAGACTGGAGGAAACAGAAAGAAGGTGAAGGGCAGCCACAGAGAAGATCTGACCAGCTTCCAAGCCCCTGTGGGTCCTCAGTCTGAGCAACACTGTCTTTGCCAGAACCACAGCACCTGCCCTCACCCTCCCCACTTCTGCATGCACGTACAGAACACCAGCAGTTCAAATACATCATTCAGTGTGATCTGAAGGACTCTGATCTCAGGTAAGGCAGCAGAGCTTTGTGCAGGAGTTACTCAGCTATAACAGAAATCTTGTGGTTTGCAAGCACGTAGTGAAGTCATGCAGAGCATTTCTCCACCCAGAAAAAGACCATCAGCTCAGTCTACGTCTTTGACTTCTTTGCAGCTTTTGCAGTTTCAAGAAATTAATTCAGTCTTTAGCTTATAACTGACCACATCAGCAGTAACATTAAACAATTACCACCTCCTAGAAAAACACACAAAGGAAGCTGTTAAGGAACTAAGTGGTTACCTGCATAGAACTTGAACTTGGGTGCATCACCTGAATGGGATTCATGTAAGTGCTTCATTGCAGCAATACCTTAGGCATGCATCATAATTACTACCTGGGATCTTACCACATGGGCTTATTGTTCATCAGTGAGAGGAAATTAAACAAGCTTTACAGCAGCAGACTTATTATCAGAGCTCATTCTTACCACTGCATGCAGACTGCAAAATCAGTCGTCAAGAGGCACAAGCCTCTACTTTATTAGGAACTTAGCATTCTGAGCAGTCTCACTGCAGATGCCAAAGGGGCTGAGCCTGCTGTGTGCCATGTCTTAATTAAACAGCTTCAGATGATAATTCATTCTACTGCAGCACGACATTAAAAATCATCACACTCATGTTTGAAGGCAAAGGGAAACTGCAGAAATTGACATCACAGTCACCTGACTGCATACGCAGCTAACAGTGAAATTCTTAAAATTATTAAACCATCGTTAAAGATGGGAACTGTCCAGGGGCTTCCAATATTAGCATTTGGCTCCATGAAATCTGCTTAGAAGTGGTTAAAGATGCCTAAATACTGTTTGTGACATGGATATGATTGAACAGAAATATTCTCCAGTGTCTTTCTTTTTTCAGATGTGAAACAAAATTAATTTTCAAGACATTGCACTACAATTGTTTCAAGTTACTATAGTACAAAGACGTGTTTCTCTTTCATTAATAATTAATTCCCACATTTGAAAGATGAGAAAATTTCTCACAAAAAGAACTGAGTCTTCCACTCTGTAAGAGCAAAGGATGAAATTTTCTGTAGCACATGAATATGTAACATCCAGCAAATTGGACTAGAGTGAAACTATGTTCAAGATATTGTGGAACATGCGAAGCACACTTTCATGTGCATAACACAGTGGCATTAATGAAAACAAGGCTTTGGTTCTTGGCCTCTGTAATATCAAGGAATACTTGGCAGAATTTTACTGCTTAATAATGACAGACTGTCAATGAAATCCTTATTTCACTTTGATTTACATGCTAACTACGTGACTGAAACTAACCATATCATATAGGCCATAAACAGAAGGCAAAAAACCTCCCAGTGTCACAACAGTCATCATTATCAGAACATTTCTGCCATTCAAGAGACATACATACAATATATGCAGAATTATTGACTCCTGGAGGCCTTTTGTATGTCCCATCACTGTCAGTTGTGATTAACCTGTCCTTTTCGGCATCAATCGGACTCCCATTTATCTGATGGCGACGGCGCTGCTTGGGAGAACGTTTTGCACGAGAACTTAGCAGGAAGAAAACAAAAAGCAGAGAGAGAGAGAGACAAAGGTAATCACATTTATTTTTGAATTTTTTCTTCTCATCCCACTCAAGGTTGAACTCCTCTGCCCATTTCCTCCAAGTCATCCTTGCCTCAGCCCCGTTTCTCTTCCCTTTCCCAGTTTTTCACGCCAGTCCCATTAGGTAGCTCAAATCTCTTTCCTCAAGCTTCTCCTAAGAACACTCTCATTGGCAACTCTCCAAAACATTCCATTCTTCCCTTAAATTCTCTCCAGAGTCACCTCCCTCTGATATTTACCTGTCAAAGATGCCTGTGTTCCAGCCCCCCAGCCCAATGTGTGACACATCTGTGGCCTCAGAACAGACCACGCTGCCACCAAGACTTTGTGCTTGGTACAGAGAAGGTTTAAACCCCAGCAAACCACCTGAGGAACCCACACTGCTGGAGAAAAGCTACTTTCTATCAGTGCAGAAGCACTCAAAGGCCATCAGTGCTCCAGGAACAAAGTGCTGGTATTCATAAGCCCAAAACAGAACCCAGGGAAAACCTTCTCTGAAAATACATGGCCAGGAAGGCCGATCTGTGAGGCTGACAGATGTGCCTCATAACCTTTTATGTATTCCCTTTGGGTAATCTCATTGATTTGTGAATTTGCCTTTAACATTCAGAATCTTCATGCTTTTTAGGTTGTTCAAGGTTTTCCCTATTTTGCATATTTTCACCCCCCCACCCCCTGCTTTATAAAAATATTATTACTTGCTGGTTATATTGCTTGCATATATATTACCTGCAGGTTTCTTTTTTAGTGCTGATATTGCAATTTTGATCCCTCTACACCACACAGGAATTATTCAAACAAATGGCAGAGCAAATACAAAATTGTTTAAAGACTGTTTTCATACATTTGGGCTTATTTATCAAGAATTCACTGCTGAGAACTTGTAAAAAAATAATTTGAAAACAAAACATAGTGGCATATACTGAAATAAATAAAAGTGTTTAGAACAACCCAATCCTTTTCACCAAGATAACTCAAATTCAACTAGTGATCAAAATCATTTTAAGCTCTGACAGTTAAGAAGTACACTTTTGATGTACTTTGGGCACTGACTCCAAAAGAAAATTGTTTGTTCCATCTTTGAAATCCTTACCTCTTCCTGGGCTCTATGAAGACAGTAGGCACACTGCCTCCAGGGTCCAAGATCTTGTCAATCTGCATCTGTGCCTTGCGATATATTCTGTGCTGTTCTTTGGAGTCAACCACCACCACGTCATCCACCACTGGAAATTCATAGTGCCCTTTACGCTTGGCGCGGAGGCGAATCTTATTGCGGTGATGCTCAATCTCGGATTTATGCCTAAGGGCTGTTTGTATCTTAAAGAAGGAAGGAGAAGGAAAAAAAAAAAAGGAATATTTTTCAGTTGAACGTTTTGCAAACTGGATTTTGCTGCTCTTCTGTAAACCTCTCCTCCCTACCTTGCTGCCTGCTCCTGCCTCCCTCCTCCCCCAAATCTCTGAAGGACTAAAGTAAGTCACACAATTTATGAACATACTTTCCTTCCTGGATATTTTGCAGTCTCCCTATTGTCTCCCCAGGTAGATATATTATTATACACAACACGAGTGCCAGCACAGCAGGTGCAATTAGAGGGAAGTGGCAGTTTGTTAACAAAAGGCAGGAGGTACACAAAAAACTCCTGCTGTCTGCCAGAAGTAACACTGCTCTGAAAAAATAAGACTAACCAGTCTGTAGTTTGCTATATTGGGCAAACAGATATATATTTGACCAACAGTGTTAAAATCTGTCACCCTTTCTCTTTAATGACCTTCATCACATTAAGAAGCAAGAACTTAAAGAGCCAACTGAGCTCATAACTCAGTGCCTCTGCTGTGCATGAGAGGCTGCCATAAGCTACATAGGAACACAGCAGCAACACAAGGGGCCCACATCCCCAGATGAACATGACACTCTCAGCTCTACATTTTGGAGGCTGAGTTTTCATGCCTCTCTCCTACCTTTTTCAAATTTCATGGAGTGCATCTCATTATCTGGGTAAAGCTATTCTAACACCATACTTTTTAAGTCCTGGCCCAACACCCACTGAAATCATTCTTATCACTGGTAAACACTTGAGCACCAGGTTAGGTAGCAACAACTGCTCTGCCTGTGCTGGACTAGTTCTGGAACACATCTGCATCAGCAAATCAAGAATCAAATAAAAATTTATTTTTGTGTATTCTCTCATGAAAATCCAAAAAAAAAAAAAGTGCATATAGGACACAAGCCAGACTTGCTCTTTATGTATATAGTTAGAATCAGGTCTTCTGCCCATACAGACAGATTTCTGTTTTGTGGCTCCTCTTGCCTCTATATCCTAGATGTAAGTATTTGCCTCTCTTGAGTAAGGTACTGAGAAACACAGATTCTTAAAGTTCAGCTACAGGTTTCCATAATCTTCCACTCTAAATTATGAAAAGATGTCATCTTACACCCAGTACAAAACCAGGATGCAGGTATGTGGTACTGTCAGGCAGTGTATGATGTGGTTTTACAGAGCATCACCTCTCCTCATGCCCCAGGCATGCTCATATTCTGCTTACAGTACTGTGACCCTCAGAGAAAGCAGGAAATTTTGTATGTGTACTGTCAGGTAAACACATTAGAAGTTGAAAGCAATGAATTGGGCTGCAAATTCACACCCCAGAATGTTTTGAGATAATTTCTTTGTATAACCAACATTCTGAGTTCTGAAAAGTAAAGGAATAGTGTCGAATAAAAAGCAAGGTGGGCCACATGTTCCAATTCTCATACATTAATTGTCCCAACTCTTGTTAAGTCACGTCCTGCTGACTAGGAAAAGGATGCTAACACAAAGTATCCTGACCATCAAATTTGCTCCTCTCTCAGAGTTTAAGTTTTGGTTTAGGCATCTCTTAAAAAACAGATCAGATAATTTCTCTGGATGGAAATAGGATTATTCCTTTAACTTGTCAAGATTTAACTCCTCAGGAACTTACAAGGGACTCCTGATAACAAGAAGCTGGATACTTTTCACTTCCCTCTTGACTAGGCATACAGCCCTTCAAAAACATTCAAAGCACTTTTAAAAATACCTCTTTATTAATTTTGTTGGTCTCTGCTACTCGATCAGAGAGCACTGAGTTCTGAACCGGAGGTGCTGCCATGGGTTGCATGGCAATCAGCTGGATCTTGCTTGGGACCCGTCTGCTGGCATCTGAGGAACGGGACATCCTATCCACATGTTCAAAGATAGAGGCTGAGGAGTGCTGCTCGTTTCCACTGCTGGTCTGAGGAGGTCCTAAATCATCAGAACCAATACAGAGTGAAGAAGTGCTGCCAGGGTTATCACAGTCCAATGTTAAGCTCTACAGATGCTGTGCTACAAAGCTATACCCTGTTTTCCATCTGTGTCTAATTTGCCCTACAGGCCTTCCAGCTGACTCACATTTAGTGTACAACAAGTTTACCCTGTGGTTTGCACATGATAAACATTTTCCCATTATATTTCCAGAAGGTGAGCTGTCATTCTTTGTTTCTGTAAATCAAGCTTTTGGCATTTGCAAACCCCCAAAATCTCAATCTACTTTACTCCATAAAAAGCTGTTTAAGTACATTCTGCAAATGATTCCTCTTATCAGTACTTAAGGAGATGCAAGTTGCTCAAATGGGAGTTCAAAGAGCAACTGAAGATGTCTCAATGCAAAATGCATTTCTTAAGTGATAGGAGGGATATAGGAACAAACAAAAAAACCCTTAGAAATCCACACAAAACACAAAGAATTTTACAGACGTTTTACCGAATAAAGCTTTTAAAGCTGATTTCTTCTCTGTGACAGGATAAATAGTTCATATCATAAGCAACCTGCATAAATATTGTCATGTTGTAATTTGTTGAAGAGGTTAAACCAACCCAAATACAATCAGCAAAAGACATTATGAAAACCAGTATGCATGGAAGTGCACCCCGGGTCCTGCCAACAGTTAATTACTTCAATAGAAATGGGTCACCTCCCTCAAAAGACTTGAAATCTATAGGATCACCCCAGTGATTTGCAGCTAAGCACAGATTTAATAATTTTTTTCTGAGTTAGACCTCAATCAGACACTGTTATGCAGATGAGGCTTGCAAAAGCTATTGAAAACTTGCAAAATAACCTTTTGTTTTATCCATGTGATAAAGCCACAAATTCTCAAACTGCTTTTCACCATGAAATACAAGCAATGAGAGATCAAGACTTGTGACTCTGCTTATGAAGGAACACAACCGTGTGTGTGGGATGTGTAGTCCCACATCCTTGTACAGACTTCTAATAAGGGGATGTGGTTCTCAAGATTCAAATCAGGAAGAAAATCTAATTTGATTCTGATACAGAATCAAATGTTGGTCAGCATGATCCAACCGTAACAGACAAGAAGGGAAATAAAATAGTCAATGCTGTGATCCTGATGCAACATATGCTGGTAATGCAGGATAGGGTTCAGAAGAGGAAGGAATCCTATCTTCTGTAGAAGGTCACAGTAGATGACTTCTTCCTTTGCTTCCATCTTCTAGCACAACAAGGGAGCAGGAGAAGAAAGGAATGGTATGCTTTATCATATTCACAGCACACTACTTTTGGGTTGGAAAGCAGTCTGGCCACAAGTTACGCAAAATCCCCATTCATATTTCTCAAACTTTGATCAAGCATTGTCAAACACACACATTTATAAAAGGCATGCATCATTTAGAAATGTGATTTTTTTGTGTAAGTGTTCTTAAAAAGAAGGTAAACAGTTCCATTCAAGACCTCTGTGTCTCCAATGTTTTTCAAGACACAGAGCCTAAATGAAACATATCCATCTCTCTTCTGTAGCTATTTATATCATCTTGAACATCTGTCATCTTCACAGCCCTATCTTCACGCATTTCTCAGAAGTGTGCAAGCATTGCCTCTCAGAGAGGGGCATAAGATAAATTAACTAGTTAGTGTGAATCCCTCAGAGCAATTGTGTAGTCACTAGAAATCTGAACTTCTGCATCCATCTTTCCCGTACATTACTCATTTTTTTCCAACCTTTTCACTCTGTCAGCCATTCCCAAGCTCATTGACCTCCAACATAAAATTTTAAGGTTATTTTCATATTACTTGGTTAGTGAGGTCCAATATATTCAATCACACCGAGCATTCACTCTGAATCTTCATAATTGCATCCAAAACTTTCCCTTGTGCACACATAAACAAGTGCTTTGCAGGGGCCTCTTACCTGAAAGGGTTCTTAAACTCGTTTTGTAAAACAGAAGTCCCAATGACAAATTCTGGTAAGGCTCTATAGTAACATCATATGTTACTCCCTTTTGCAGAAAAGAAATGCACAAAAAACTCTCATAAGCTGCATCTGACCTTTAAATCCTCTCTGTGTACATACACTGAATGTGTCTATAAATACAAACCATGATGGAAGTACAGAAAAGTAGATAAAGTCAGGAACTGCGTAGCACTGCATACATACAACAAAAGGAAAACAGTTTCTAACTCAACACGTGAATGAGGTCCTACAGAAGTTTCGACAGAGAGAATAAGCATAATTTCTCATTTCAAAGTTCTTCTATTGCACTATTATTCACGTTTAGAAAATCTTCCTCATAAAGCTATCAGATGGAACCACATGCATGAAATTTTGATTTCAGATTATTTCAGCTGTGGTTAAAAAATAATGGAGAGGTATTAATACCCCAGTACTAGTCAGATCATGTTTAAACAACTAGTCCATACAGGTCACACGCCAGGATCAATGTTCACCACTGCTCCTTGAGCTGAAACTATTATTGAACTGAAATGTCAGGAAGCTATGATTTCATATGAAAACCAATACAGCTGGAGACAGAGAAAGGCTACTGCTTCCTGCACCCTCGAGAGACACAGCAACCAAGGTGCATAAGTCCTCATCCAAAATCAGATAAAGTCAATGGGATTCTTCAACTCATCCACTGGTATCTTAATTATGCCAGAGTATGCAATTCAAGATAAATTTCATAGAGCTTCTTTGTATTCCAGTGGGTGATATCCCTAGGATGCAGCTGATGACTCATTACACACAACCATGGAAAGCAGCATAGTACAGAAGGATGGGCAGAAGGCTGGCTATTATAAGATGGTCAGTGCTATCAGAGGACACAGTTCTTATTTTATCACTAGATGTGTTATACATTATCAAAGACAGCATCAGCTTTCTCCTGCCCTATGTCTGCCATGTCTCAATCCTGGCAGAGAAAACATTAGTTCACAACAAAATATTTGTGTTTCTTTGCAGGTAGCTTGTGTTTTTCTTGGGCTTCCAGTAAAGACATTAATTCTAACATCATCTCTAACTTGTTTATACAAAGCTGGTTTCAGGACCAACAGCTGCCTTAGTTTTGCGTTTTTCACAGTGATGTTTTCCTCAATAATTTAAAAGAATTGGGAGGAAAAAATTAGAAAAATGTGCTGGATTACTATAATTTGTGTTACTGAGACTTTTTTAATACTTCAATAGCTCAAAAGCAATTTTATTTTCTTAGACTCAGAAGACAAACTCTTCCATCCTTAAGACATAATTGCAGCTACCCCAACACCTCTATTCATATTTGTACTCAACTACCAGCTCTGGTTACTTACCCACTCGGTTTGCTCCTGACAACATAAAGGAAAAAGAAGAGACAACACAGTAATTATGACAAGTAATTTAGCTAGAATGGCAACTGGAAAAAAACCACAGCAGTGAGATGATTGCATTTACTTTTGAATGAAATGCATGAACTTGGATCAAACTGCCAAATCTCAGCTGCACAAAAAGGGAACTGAATCTCCCATTTAGTAGAGAGCTCTCTGCAGACAGTGCCTCCAATTCTCAATGCTAAAAATAGTCCCTATGATTTGCAAACTAGAGGCACCAAATGCTGGAAAAATAGTGCATTTTACCCAGTAAGGGCATGATAGGTAGAAAGGACACATTTTACACAGTCTCCTTGCTGCCTTTACCAGGTAATTCACATGCAGCAACACTTAACATTTCTACACCAAAGCGAAATGTTAAACCTTACATAAAGTTTTAAGCCAGACAGAAAATGAAGAGATGAATATGGAATTCCCAGGTAAGAAGAAATGGGAGAACACTAAAACAGAGCAACAGAATTGAAGTCAGATAGGTTGGAGGAACTCAAACCCTCCTGAGATGTTTTATCAACTTTTCAAATTATATAAACATATATATTTTAGGGCACCTCCAAGAAAAATAGCGGCCCTTTAACTGAGAGCAAGATGGTTCTTTATAGAAAAATACCAGTGTTATTAACATATTAGCACTGAATTTCCATCTTTCTAAAGTACAATCATGCAGGCATTTTAATGACGTCATTACAACTCATTTGTAAAACTTTTACCTCTCTAGTGTCTTTTTTTCACATCACTATTTTGAAGCTAAGTATTACAGACACATCCCCATGGTCTGAACTCCTGCTGTGACTTCTACTGCCCATGTAACTGTCTGCAATTCTGGTACCATGAGAGACACAACTGGACCTAACTGGAAAGAGTTTTGCTGGGGGTGTATGTGGGACGAAAGGAGGCAAGATTCATTCCTGCTAAGCCATTTGTTTCAAAAGCTTGCTGGAATGAAAGGAATGTGTAGCTCTTCAGTTTCAACAGAAGAAACTAAAGCAAACAGGAAGTTTTAAAATGGTGATTTTCTGCATCAAAAAGCAGAAAAATCAACAGCCAAAGATGAGTTTAAAAAAGTTACAGCACCAGAGTAACTCTTCAACCTCAGTAAAGCNGCCATTTGTTTCAAAAGCTTGCTGGAATGAAAGGAATGTGTTCATAAAGCAAACAGGAAGTTTAAAAATGGTGATTTTCTGCATCAAAAAGCAGAAAAATCAACAGCCAAAGATGAGTTTAAAAAAGTTACAGCACCAGAGTAACTCTTCAACCTCAGTAAAGCACTAGAGCACACAAGGAGAAAAAAACAAACAAACCCTTCTTCACTGCTCTGCGTGGTTTGCCCTCGTTTGCAGCAGTTGATGGTCTTGCACCTTCTTCTCCAGTCTCTCTCCCACTGGATTGTTCACTTGCTGTGGATTCAGCATCTGATGGCGAAATTCTGCCACAAACATAAAACCAAACAAACCAACATGTAGCACAAGTTTGCAAAGGGGCACAATTCTGACACACAAAGAATCCTGTGCTAAAATATCTTGTGAAGTCTGCTATAATTCTCTGCTTGTAAGTAAATTTATAATACATTATCATAGCTAGATATTCACTGCCACGATGCTACTGTTGTTGTGTGTGAAAAATGACTGCAACAGGATTCACATGTGACAATGTTATTAAGTAATCTTTCCTTTAAAATACACTACAAGAAAAAGCTCTGCATTTGTAAATAGCAATTTACCTCTCAGAAAGAAAATAATTATATTAGGAATATGAAACCCATATACGTAACTAGTCTAACGTTCAGCCTTACTAACTTGGTGTTCTCTTGCTAACAATACAAATCCATGTGAATATTTTCCTGACTAGTCAAATGTAAGGCCATTCAAAAATGCTTCTTTTATGTATTTATTCCATGCACTCACAAGATTCTTAAGAACATCTGTTATCTAAAAATTACAATCTCAGTGCTCATGGCTTTTGTAGGCAATACAGAAAAATAAAAAAATACCATTTTTTTCCCAACAAAATACTCAACTATAAAATTATTCTGATATTATAAAAATAGAAAAAATACAGGGCCCACACCACTGCCTGACACCAAAGGCTGTCTTTTCACATGTGATCAGCCTTTGTGATAGTGTCTCTAGTGATCATTTTGTCCTGTGAACACTCATATTCGATTCTGGCAGGGAGTTAATCATGGAAAGTGTGCACATGTGTGTGCATTAACCTCATTAGTGCAGGATTTGCCTGGGCTAGATGGGTATCTGAACTAGTTACTGAGGCTCTTGGCTAAACATCAACCTGCTCAGAGCCCACAGACTAAGATAACTATATGCAGCCTGACAAGTCCATTGAAGTTAAATTTGCTCCTCGCAGCAGACAATGCTCTGAATTCAACTTCCCTTTTTCTCCTCTCTGAACAATGCCCTGATCTGCAGGACTGTAATACTAATGTCACATCCCAGTTAAAAAAAATAGGAGTGGGGAAAAGAGGATAACTGGTCCTCAATGAGCTTAGAGATCTGCATCACTGCATCTTTTTCTATGGGAGAGAGGGTGTGCAGAGCTATCATCTCCATCACCTTTGTCTTCGTTTTGCAGAGTATGAGGCTGGAGTTCTGTTTCTAGAACTCCTACTGACTTTCATCTCACTGTGCTCTGCATATCCCTTCATACTCTTTTCTCAGTATATCCAAATTATTACCAAGCTATAGGAACATAAATAGTGTTGAGTCAACATCAGCCATTTCTTGTAAGCGCTGAGGAATATGCAGTTGTATACTCTCAAGCCAAAACAACAGGTCCATCTCTCAGCTGGAGCCTCAGGTTGCTGAGCTTTGGCTGTTCTTGTTTATTGTTTCTTACAGATACAGAACATGTACTCACATCACCACTGGATTTCCTGACATGTAACATACAACCCTGAACTGAACTGTGATGAACTGAGTCCTGTATTTCCTCACAAAACATCAAGCAGCTAAACCCAACATAACACAGTATGATACTATTTCACATTTCAACTTCTGCCTCGGGAAATAAATGTTTCAAATCTCAAGCTGACATGGGAACGTCACCACGGCAGGGAGATGATGGCAACATCTCCATAGTTAAGCCTAAAGGAAAATTTGTTCTTAAGGGAATATGAGGCAGAAGAGGGAAATTCTCTTCTGAAAACATTTCAAGTGTCTGAACTACAGGTCAGTCACTCTCACCTCTGTGCCTAGGAAGATCACAGAGCAGATCATCCTGGAAAGTATGCTAAGGCACATGAAAAATAAGAAGGGGCTTGGTGACAGCCAACATGGCTTCATTAAGGGCAAATCACACCTGATTTGTGGTGAATTTGTGGGCACTTGGTGCCCTTCTACAATGGGATTACGGCATATCATTAGAATGTTGGCTTCTGAAATTTCTCCTGCTTAATTTTCTGAATTATTGAAGACAAAATACAGTAGTAACCTCAAATTTAAACATTTTTCTTAGGCTTATCTGCATATGAATATGGATGCCTTCCCTTCCCCCATGTATCATCTCTGTCCTAGGCCACTTTTGAACTTTTTAAAAGAAACACAGAAACACTTGTCTTTCAGATTTATATTACTTTGTTTTAATTTATGTAAGCTACACCAAAACTAGTTAGCTCATTTTTCTTCCATTACTTTCCAATTTTGCCCACTTCCCACTGTAGCACTGGCAGTCTTCCACTTAAAAGGCCTATAGGGAGTTAGGAGACAGGCTTAGCATCTGGAAGGGGGAAACTGAGCTTTATGAAGCCCACATGGGGTAGATGAAGCAAGGATCTTAAGACAACTGGGGCTTTAGAGGAAGCACAGAGGGCTGAAGAGAGGAGCAAGCCATGTCGCAGAGACCTGCAGCTCAGTCAGAATCACCATTAGTTTCTTTCTCAGCTCATCCAACTCTGCCCTTGATTGTTTGCTTTTTTATTTTTCTCCCACTGTGCAGTATCACATAGGTATAAGCACAGGGAATGCAGAGCTGGAGACAGAGAAGTGTGAGAGTGAGGGAGAGGAAGAATTACTGGAAAGTGTAGTTCAGAAGGGGTCTTCTCCTCAGAGTTCCATTTCTTCCCCACCTGTTACCTTCCTACTTATCTACTATTTTTGTGCACAGATCCTTCTTTACTGCATAGCTTTGTTACATCACGTATCCTTCAAACACAATCCTTTCTAGCAAGGGACAGTCACATCATGTGAATATTGGAAAAGCTTAGGAAAATGCTGCTGATGGTTGACAGACACTTCTCCATTTGCACAGCTGCAGATTATCATTCCTTTTTCTGAATAAGGCTTGTTTGCTATGAGAGCCACCAGATAATCGTAAATAACAGCATTCCTGCATATTTCCCATATTTTGGAAATATAGCTTATTTTTGGAAATCCCGACTTTTCATACATGTATTGATCACTATTAATGTAATTGAAACACATTACTCTTCATCAATGGTTTTCATTTGTTTTTAACCACCCACTGGTTTAGTAGGTAGAGATCACAAAGAAATTGCATCGGAAAACATACACTTGGTGTTTCCAGTAAACAAGCAATGACTTGACTCCAGTCAACTCAGCAGTATCTTAAATACCCCTCTTAACTGGGTATGTTCCCTTTAAGAGAAAAATGAACACTAAATTCTCACAACCTTGTACTAATGAGTAGTGAGGTGTAACACTGATGGCTCCCTAGAAAATGCGAGTTCCGGAGCTCTGGAACAGTTCTTTCCACTGAAATTGCCCTAAAAATACAGCAATCACTAGCCCTTAATAAACTGTTGTCTACTACAATTTGTTTTATCTCTGTGAACTGACCTCCCCCTGTGTCGAACAGTCTTTGAAGGCTTTGTGGAAGTCTTGGATTTGGGGCTGGGCACATCTCCGTTTTCAGATGGGGTAGTATCCTTAATAGGTCCTGGTAAAGGAGCTGGCTCATGGATAATCAGGACATCATCTTTATTGTGCTGGCCCAGATGCTGCTTGGCAAAATCAAAGCCTTTCACGCTGGGGGCTTGTAGCTGTGAGAAAAGAACAAAGACAAAAACAGGAACCATAAGTGAACATGAGTACAAAGGCTTTGGTTCAGATCTGCAAACAATGGCCACTGAGAGGATGGCCAGGCTATGGCGATGCCTTAGCTTTTATATTTTTTATATATTTTTCAAATTGTGTATGGCTTACTGTAAAACTCTGAAGTGTCTTACAGCCTGCTTCTGCTGCTCTCTCATGCTAAGACAGACGTAACAAAGTCTCTAGCTTTGCTGTCCAAGGACACCTAGGCCGTCCTGGGCCCAGAAATGTGTAAACCAACATCTTGGAAAGGGGGGCTGAGTTTAGAGAACTTACATCAGTAGCTGAAGTTTTAATTGGCTTTATGCTGAATATTGAATTTATGCTGATATGCAAATGGACCAAACCTATAAAAGTGTGAAGAACTCGTGACTTGTCATCCATCTTGGGGTCCATTTTGGCAGTAGCCTCTGGGCTCCCCAGGGTGTACCTTTGAAGGCTTTTCAAATAAATATCACCTTTATCCCCTTACTCCTGTCTAGTCTCTGTTTTTAGGTAGCCACTTCAGGCATCAATGGTAGTCTCAGGAATGAACACGAGAGCGCCAGGGAAAAGAAAAATAAACTCTCCACAGTTCTGTCATCTTACTGCAGTATATGATACACAGTTTAAAATTCCAAACCAACAAATCTAGTTACAAAACAGCCTTCTAATGCTGCTATTATTTTTTACTGCTATTTCTTCAGATTTAATCACTGTGCAAGGAGCTTTTCGTGTACTTGTGAGTGCAAGGCTGTAGACACTTGTGTACAGACTGAAATGGCTACCACTGCTAGGTCATATTTATATTTCTTCCAGCCAAAATGGATGCAGGATTTTAAATAATTTGAATAATGTCACTGTTAATCTTTCTCATTTTGAGATCCCCAAATCTGCAGGAGTCTGGGAGTGCTTGTACAAACACCTAGTTCATCTGATGAAAGCTAAACACTCTGCTGATCTGAGTTATACAGCATCCTGGCAATGAGTTGTCAGCCAGTATTGATGCCTCCAGAAAAAAAAAGGAAATCTCTTAGGAATTTCATACTGAACAGACAGAAAAATATACAAAAGGCTTTGGAATTTAGAGAAATTATCTTAAAGATCTTATTCAATGGGCATCTTGCTTGAGAAAGACACAGAATTCAGTCTTTTACTTTCATAACTGTATTTATAAAAAAAGCTAATCTCACTTTATCCATGACTTGATTCAGACTTAATCAAGGCTCCAAGTTTCAAGCTCTCTGCTGATTTTTTTGGGGTCTTTGGAGTAATTGGAAAATCTGAAGAACTAATTAAGAAAAAGTATTTCTTCCAACCCCACTCAATTTTACGTAGTTTGGAAGTTGAAAGTAGAAATAAACAACTCCAGTTTTCGAAGTGCACACACACACAACCTGCTACACACCACACGTACAAAACCCTCTGTGTGTTCCTAGAGCTGATTTCCTGCAAAGTGAAGCATGTGCTGGAGTGCATTTATGGGTTGTGTCAGGTTCCAGATGTTTAAATGAACCCCCTTTCATAAAGCTTGGCATGCCAACATAGCTAACTGCAAACAGACTCCTCTGATATCATGCCAAAGATAAGCTTGCCTAAGGAATATTCTGAAACAATCTCTTCAAAATATTTTCTCAGTAAGCAAACATTTTCCAAATGGTTCTCAGAAAGGGCGATGCAGTCGAGCAAGCTGCCCATTTAAACCAGTAGATGGCAATAAAAGCTCTTCTGTAAAATCCAACAGTTTATCTGTTGAGGTTTTGGAGTTCATTTCTCACGAAATGAGTAAGCTTATTATTTGAACAGATCTGGAGGTCTTCCACTATATCCATTTGTCCCGGGCTTTACAACAGTCCTTTCAATTCAGCATTATGGGTGATTCAGTTATTGAATTTATGCAAATGACTGCAACTACCGATTCAAAAAGGCACTGGGGAGCTACACTAGGTGAAGGTGTAACTGTGTCTCCATGTTTTTGAGTCACTGTCACCTAGTGAAGCCTTCCTGAAATTTTCCCCCTTTCAGATGTTAAACATTTCTCTTCAGGATCTTGCTTACTTAATAACCCCCCCC
>VZTH01010380.1:97040-109460 GCA_013397815.1 Aleadryas rufinucha
AAACCCTCCAAAGATCCCCACCCCCTCCCCCAAATACTTCTGAAGACAAACTTTTCACTTCTGCTGTCGGAATTACCAGGCCAGCTTGGAGCACTTTGATTACTGAAAGTTCTCAGTTACCCCACCTCACTTGTGGCCCATTTGAAGTTATGTCTATTCTCCTAGAAGATATTCCTCTGTATGACACATCCTTTGAACCTTCAGTGGCTTCCCTTCTTCTAATCCTTTCATACTCCCCACCTCCTGCCCACACAGCCCTGCTGCTGCTTCCTGATGATCACATCCTCTGTTTCACTACATTCCCCTCCACAGACTCCAGTCCCCTTAGCTCCAAAGATGATGACAGTCTTCACCATGTACTGGGCACAACACAATTCTTCCACAAAAAAATTTGGTGGTGCTCTACCCTTTTCTGATCAACCTGCCAAGTTACTACTGCTTTTCAAATACTGTGATGGGTGAGGTGAGCAAGGACAACTGAAGAGACAAACACTCCAGGAATACTGGAGTTACCTGTATGGTTTTACTAAGAATGCTGCATGTCTGAAGCACGAACTTCAACCTATCTTAAAGTCACTCCAGCAGACTGAGTTTGTAAACCTGTTTGGGAGTAAAAAAACCATACAAAATTATAAAATTTTCATCTTTTAACTTTGAATAGTCTTATTCCTAGCTGCAGTCCAACATAACCTTTTATCTAAGCACACTCACGGGAACAGATATATTTATGTGTAAATGTACATACGCCACAGCATATGTATCCATGAATGTTTATCTGCAGACAGACCACACAGCAGCTGAAT
The DNA here is from genome assembly GCA_013397815.1 of Aleadryas rufinucha. Taxonomy (NCBI): domain Eukaryota; kingdom Metazoa; phylum Chordata; class Aves; order Passeriformes; genus Aleadryas; species Aleadryas rufinucha. Next base: position 97,844 of record VZTH01010380.1, read on the forward strand.
TAGAAGGCTGTTAGTACTGCAAAGACCGGCACTCACACTGTAAGAAATGGCAGTTTGATTATCTGAAACAACCACAACTGGATCCTCTAACACACAGGCATTGCAATAAAATCTTGAGTTATAACACCATAAATTCAGTTCTTCCACAGGAACCCTCTTGCTCTCTCCCACCCTGCTAGATCCTTTGCATAGACTGGCCCTTCTGCTATTAGTCAAAGTTGGGCAGGATGTAAGAATGTTATTTGCAAAACCAGGATACCCATCTCATTTCATGCAGAAGCTGACAAACACACAGTGAAAGGAGAAGGGGATGCAAGGTGAGTCCTTTATTCATGTTTACAGCTGGGGTGGGTAAGACTTTAGGGTTTCATGGACACTTGCTGGCAACAGGAGACTGGCCAATCTCAGCTACCACCACCCCAGGCACCACAGAACCCATAGCTATATTTTCCTTAAGTTGGAGCCAGGTGAACTCCTCAGCTGGTCTTACTCTTCCTTGACAGGCAGCTTGCCAGTGCCAGTTTACAGCATCCAAGAACCTGAGGCTCATCTCTTTTTATACTTTTAATACCTCGTGTCATAAAAAGCTCTGTGTAACACAACAGAGAAAAAACCCTCTCAGCTTTATGGCACAGGTCTACAGACCTTGAACGTGCAGAACTGGTGTAATCCTCTGAGAATTTAACTGGTAAATCTCTAACAAGTCTTTGTCAACCCCATGCAAACATTTTCGTAAAGTTTTAAAACTTAAGTCAGAAACTGGTAGTTCCCCACAGAACCAGCAAAAGCATTTCCCTCATACCAAACAACCTTCTTGCTCTCTTTCCTTCCACACCATGCACCCCCTAAGGCTCAGAATGCACACTAGAGCTTCTCCACACTTTTTACAATTCAGACACGGCATTTTATTTTCTCTTAACCTTGCTCTTTGGAAAACAAACTCTTCTCATCTTAAAAAAACAGTTTCAGTATGAAACTGATACTTAAATGGAAATGGCCTGAATGCTTCAAGTCTTGCAGACTTCTGTACAGCCAAAGATTTCTAGATACCTCCTGCTAAAAAAACTTAAGTTGGCCCTACCAGCTGCAGCCAATACGGAGACTGTATGCATGTGTGTGTTTGTGCATATGAATGAAAAAACATGATAGAAAAATGTGATAATACATACATCTACAATATGATATGTCTGAATACAAAGAGATGGTCCTCAAAAAATGATAAAATCACTTACTAAAAATAATATTATTTGAAAAACAGAAATACTAATAGGATTACTACTGCAGAAACAACATTGACATAAGCCCACTGTGTTTTCTTAGAAAAACAGTCCACACTTCTCATACTTCTTCTTGTAGACCACGACTTTAACTGAGAACTTTAACCATTATGGCTTTAACTGAGAACTGATAGCCAAAAATCCACATTTTCAGTGAGAAGTGTCTGAAGGACACTGAACCACAACTCTGCTTTCTGAAAGATGAGACCGTCAGATCACCGACTCAGTGAAACGAATGGTGTTACTCTTGATTGAAGATGTTTGCAACATTTTCTTATAAATTTCTGTGTGCCACCTGCTGAATTCTCTTTTATCATGTTATGTAACAGGTTGCATTACCTCTGCTCATCTTGGACTGGTAGTCAGGATACCATGTGAGGATCAGTCACCTACTACTCATGTATTAATCACCACCAAGAAAAGAATGCTGTATCTTTTAAAGAGCACTTTTTAAGTTGTGCTGATATTGTTATTTGTTCAGGTAGTGAAAATGAGCATCTTTTCACCAGCCTTAGGTGCCTTTACCCAGGACTGCACAAAAGCAGTCTTGGCAATAATTTCTTGGTTTAAATCTAAGTTGTTAGAGGTTTTCATTTATCTTTAATATATTTGTGAAAGGAAAGAGATAAAGTACTCTGAAGCTTACCACCAAAATGAACATGTCTAAATTACTGCACTCTTAAGGAATTATTATACAAATGCAGAACCTGCCAAAATCTTAGAGGAAGATGATTTCATATTGGTAAGTCAAGAGAGTATTTTAATTCTATTGTTACATATTGAATGAAAAAAAAATCCCAAACCAGTATTTGAAGCTCAATTCATAGAAAAATCAAATAATTTCTTCAGAAGCCTACCAAATCTGTGCACCTCAGTCAAGCCTTATTGCATAAAAGCAGATAATAGTTTCAGTGTTGTTCAAGCCACAGAAATACAAAATGGTTGCCAATATATTGTTTTGCTGGATGCAGACACACCAAGAATGTCAACAACCTGTTTTCTCAAGAAAGCAAATGCTGCTCACAGGTCAGTGAGTAGATTCAGCAGAAAGCAGAAGAAAAGGAATATACTTAACTCAGTATTCTCCCTGTAGTTCCTACAAGTAGCATTTGAATTTGGACATAATATGAAGAATAATGTTTTAAGACAATTTTCTACTGATTTTATACCATGGTCTTGCCTTGTTCCTTGTAGAGCCAGCTGGATTGAGCAGAGGCTGTTAGCATACATTTCTAAGGAAACAAAGGAGCTAAGCATGTACTTTAGTGTCAGTGCATAACCTGAGAACAGGACAAGAATTCCTATAAAGAAGTCCTGCTGACTTACGACCTTATTATCATGCTAGCACATGGAACGTTACAGGATAAAGAAACTTTTCAGAAAAAAAAAAAAGTAAGTCTACAAGCTTAAACACAGCAAGACAATGGGACAGCCTGTTTATAAAATTAATATGGGTTGAAGATGTAAGTCAGTGTGATTTAGGACTGCTTAAAGCTACTAAACATTGCCAACTGCCTTTGCAGTCTGAGAATCACACCACCAAACCCTTGTCCATATCCCCAGGGCACCAGAGCACAGGTTAGTGTGAACTCACTGCATTACTCTAATGACGCATCAAAAAGGATAATAATTTGCAGTCACTTGTGTGCTTGGTAGGGTCTCCTTAATTTTAACTCTTTTTTCACTATGTGTCTACTATCTCATCCAAGAAGTCTTCTTGGATCTTCCCACAAGGATCATTCCTCCATATTGTTTACAGTCACTGTTCCGTAAGATATTCAAAACACCTACCAGTCTACCAATAAGTAAGAATTTAGAAGTACTGAGGCACGTTCACCTTTCAGAGTCTCATTTTCTTATTCAGCTCATTTTTCTATTATCATTCCTACATATCTTTCCAGAGAAGTACAACCTCTGTAGTTTTGTTTGCATTGCATTCCTGCAGCATAAACCCCTTTGGGATGATAGCCAGGGACTGCCTGTAAAGTATGCATACAATTTATACATGAGATTGAGTAACAGCAATGCATATCTGATTTAAGACACAAAACCTCTTTGTTCATGAAAAAAACATATTAGCAGATCTCATAGAAGGAAGAGTTCTGACTCCATAGCCACCTTCAAAATACTGAAAAAAGACCCACTTGTATTTCTTGAGGTCTTTTTGTGCCATTGTGTCTCTTTTCTGACATGGGATATGATGCAACCTATTTGTACCATAAACCAAACTTCTTCCAAGTCTACTCTAAAAAAACCCTAACACTAAGCATCACTGAGAAATGTGCAAAGGGGTTCCTTCACTGTTGCTGGTTTAGAAAATATGTTTAGGAACCAAAACAAAAAGAAGTCTCTAATCCAAATACCTTCACTTGGTAACAGTGTCTGTATGCAAAAAGAAGTGCAAGCACAATGACAGTTCCCTGCATTTATTACATCTTACATTGGATGCCACCACCCTCCCACTACAGTGGTGTGACAGCCTGGGCCCTCTATGGCAAGCCTCAAACCAGAAGCAGGGTTTTGAGACCTGAGGGCCAAAAAAGAGGCTGCATGTACAAAATGCCACCCATTTTCTTATCTTGGATCAAGTATTTCTCTATACAAGTTACGTTTGTCATCACAACAGCACTTTGGTCAACTATTACCCTTTCCGGGAACAGGTAAAGCAGTTGAGCAAACCTGTCCTCGGGGAAAAGAAACATGCTTAGAGTTGCTTGGGTTTCTCTAGTGCACTGTACAGCCAGCACTGGCATAGAAAACCAGAACAAGCTGGTGTACAGCCTCTGGATCTCCTTCCTTCCATTGAAAAGTCAAAACTGTGTTACTGCTTACCACCAAACAAACAGTAAGGAAAGCAGGAATCCCACAGAAAACACCACCTCAGGAATTTTGCTTCTGGAGTAGGATTAAAAACAAATAAAGAAACCCCCAAACTCACAAAACTTTATAAAGCCTGAGATTCTCAAGACACCTGCTCTGAAATATTTTCTTAAGACAGGTTCTTCTCACGGATTTTCATCATCCCTCTTCTTCTCCTTTGTGCATTTCTTCCTGCCACACTAATATTACCATGACAGCTCAGTAAATTTCACAAAATACAAGAGGGATCATGTTGTTGAAAGCCCATAACTCTGAGTACATATATTCCCACAGGCTGCTGAGATAACTCCTGTAACAGGAAGAATTTTGTTCCTGAATCACACACAGTTTTAGCTTTCCTTCTCAGACAGAAATGCCGCTGGGTGGATACTATCCTAATCACGGTTTGTGAGGTTCCTTTGCACACTGGTTGGATGGAAGTGTCAGGAGTAAGTCTGAAAAAGATTGGCAACTTTATAGGATAGACAGGTCACTGCTGTCTCAGTTTCACCAATTTTCGTTCGTAAGTTACGTTAAACAATTACTCCTCTAAGGCCACGTACACAACTCCAACACCAACTGCAAGCTCTAAGAGAGGTAGCACAACATATAAAAAAATACAAATTAAGGGAACTCTTTTCTAAACTTGTGAAGCAAACAAATACATTCTAACATGGCTCTCACCATCTGCACAGAGCACATATACAACACAGTCCAAAACCACATCCTCTCTACAAATAATGAGAAAAGTGCTTCCACTTTTAACTAAAGACTTCTAAGACAGAGCATAGGTCAGCAATTTTAATTTATTTTTTTCATGCTGGTATGTTGCTGGGTTCAATGATTCACACATTTATATACCTTAAAAGGGTTTAATGTGCACAGAAAGTGCATTCACATATACTACAGAAACATTCTGCTTGCTGAAATGAAACTGCAAGTTTTGAATGCAAGTGGGTAGCATATTAAAACCTTAAGCAACAAAGATTTAATGTTGGTGCATTTCCTTGCTCCCAAAACAGCTAAATTCTACAGTAGACTATTGTCATTTGTTAGGACAGAAAAATTTATTTCCCCAGTATTAATCTCATCTCAGAGGTTTATTATGTTTAGGATGGCACAACATTTACCTGTATCTTGAAAACAGATTATTTTTGTTTAACTCCTTTTGAAAAGTGACCACTACATAAACATGACTCTATAAATCCACTGATCACCTGCATTTTGAATGGCATATTCAGTTCTACTCTTTCCCCCTCAAAAAGGATGGAAAAGAACTAGAAAAATGTTCAGATTATTCAGAGGTTCAAAGGCCAGTTCAAAAGAAGGGATTAGAAAACTGGGGCTCCTCTGATTGGAAAAAGAGATGATGGAGATGGGAATATGATAGAGTTCTGTACAGCCAGGATTGGCAAAGATGAAGTACCTAGGAATCAGCTGTTCCCTGTCCCCTCCAATACAAGGACTAAGGGGCATCATAGAAAACTTAGAAGTAGCAGGATAAAAGCAAGATGAAACAAGATGATGTGGTTCTTCATGTAGCATGCTGTGGAAATCCCTGTCAGCAGCTGAGATGGGTTTAGAAGGACCAAGCAAGTTCATGGAAAAGAAGAATCCTGAGGGTTGCTAAATATCATCACTTCTACACACAGTCCTTGAGACACAAATAACTGGAAGCTGAAGAGTTACTCAAGGCAAAGCAACCCATATACTTGCCCTGTCCTTCTCCCCTTCTCTAGGCTTTTCCTTTTGGCATCTGGGCTCCCTGGCCTTTTGGAATTCTCTCAAGACAGATAGTCAAATGTTTGTAAGAAAGCAGATGGAGACATTTTACTTTTTATACCTATTTGTATAAGCATTATATCTAAGTGTGGTATTTTATTTCTACCATTTGTGAATAGTTAATCCTCATTACAGAAGAAGAGTTACTACAAAAGAGCTCTTTCAGAGGAACTGCCATCAGAGAAATGTATTGTTGAGAAGTAATTAAGATGTTGAATACTGCATCCCTTGTTAGAATCCAGCTATTGACTCTGAAGGAGATCCTGTATGCCATCCCAAAAAAAGACAACAGTTTGGATAGTTAGTCAAGGTAGCTATTAGAAATGAATGATATTTGTTATGCAAACATGAATCTCTTGCATAAACTCATGTCAGTTTTCAAGTAGTTTTCATAAGATTGGTGTCAGCTGCCTTTCTTAACATGAGTCTCTTTTGACTGAATTTTTCTGCAATGCAGAGCTGTTGCATCGACATTATACAGATGAACAAAAGGATTACAGGATGTCAAAACATCACAAGAATTCTTTGCATCAGGAGCAGAAGCCTAGTATTTAGCCTCCAGCAGGGCTGGCCTCTGATCTTGGGAACATCCAAGAGGTAGTCTACTGAATATACAATAATAAGCAAAACTCTCAGTTCAGAGGTGTAAAGTTACACCTGACACATGACATTTGGATATCAGATATTCCTGATTAGGGGGGAAATAAAAATCCACACAAGTGCCTCTCAGACATCTTGCAGAAGGCATGACTCATTGCCTGTGACTGTGAGTGGATTAGAGCAGACATGCAAGGGCTGGTGACAGTCCCCAGGTGAGGATGACACTTCAGCTGAGGTGTGCTGACACAAAGCAAACTGGCAGCCCTCCAGCTCCAGCATTACCTGAGCTGCTGCTCCAGGAGAAGGTGCAGTACTTTGTCCAAGGCTCTGTGGGGACCAACCCACTCCACCTCTGCCACATGTAGACACACACAGCAGGGACACTGAGCCAGACAGACATAATCAGTCTCTAAGAACCACAGTGGCATGCAGAAGGCTCCAGAGAGGAGTGACATTTGACTGGAGATGTAGGCATTTTTCCCATGGGTTTTAGGATGTGCCCTTGGAAAAACAAGGAACTGAGCAAGCCACTCAAAGCTATCACTGCAAAAGCAATGACTTCAGCACACCCAGCATTTATAGGACAACATCCAAACCTTCTAAAGAAACTGCCAACTAGCTTGTCCACAGGTGTCAAGTTCTTGCCATTAGTGCAGGGAGCCTTTCCCTGAATAATTGTCTACAGCTGAAATTATCTCTGAGATGCCATAGGATTTGACATTTTTCTTCAAATGCTTGTACACAGAAGGGAAAGTGAAACCGCTAGGGAACGAGGTTCCATTTTAATTTTTGGATGTCCACAGAGAAGGAAATAATATTGCTGATGCTGCTCCCATTGTGGACAACATGTAAAATGTTTTTTTGCTCTTTGGGGAAGAGGAAAGGAGTGTTTTTGCACAAAACCATCAGAGGCCCTGTACAGAGCAAAATGATGGTTTGGGCATTAAAGAAATTTATTGAGTTTTTAATGAAGAAAAATAACCAATGGCAAAAATTCAATTGCCCACAAAAGGCACAGCTTCTTCATAGGAAAAAAAAATTGGGACAAGAAAAAGGTTGGGACAATGTTATGGCAGATATAGGCAATGGCAAGAGAGAAAATCTTGTTATTCAAAAAATGCCACTTGTGCATCCTTTTACTTCATAAAGCAAAGACATCTTTATCCAGTGCAACCACCCAGGTCACATCAAGGTGAATTTCCAGTAGGATGCTATGGCTTACAGAACAGGTCATGAATATTTGATGTGCCCTTTAAATATCTTAGTATCATCTCTTCAAAAGAATTATCCTTGCACAGACCAATGAATCTTGCATAGATTCACTGCTCTCCCCTGTTTCCTTAACTCTCAGTTTAAAAAGCATACAAATAACTTTGATCTAAGCATGTTTTCCCATTTAATCTCCAGAATAAAAAAGGAAACCTAACATTTTGCAGGTATTGTTAATCCTGTTTTGACGCAAAGGGATGGATTAGCAAACCAGAGTCTACTCAAGATCCTTTATTTTTTCTTACTTTATGACTGAACCTGGTTTTGCTAGCATCAGTTCCCACAAAAGTTCTTCCCCATGTATTAATGTTTATATTCACTGAAGCAGCAGATAAGTAAAAAATCCCTTAATACTAGGCTCCCTCTCTACACTCTTTGCAGACAGTAACATTATGAGCCTCTTTAAGCTGGATCCTTGTGCCATCCTGTCTGTAAGACACTGATCCTGTAATGAAGCTGGAAGGCCAGATAGAAAGAACAGAAACTGGTGGAGTGGTACATCCAATGTGCAGAACAGGCCTTTGCCGTGTACAGTCCACCCTGCCCATGCTATCACCTTAGGAGAAACATAATCCTTGCTATTATCTATATTACCTTTGAGAATGACCTGGCCTTAAGGGTGGGGCCAGGCAGCACATCTGGACTCAAGCCCAGCTTCAAGGCTGCTGTGGTACATAAATATTGATGCAATCTTGGGTACTTCTGTGAACTTGTCACTGCAGGATCTGGCTATTTTTCAACACAGCCATGTCCACTCAAGTGGGAAATCTGCTATTACTGACCACCACAAGTGAGTGACTGCGACCCAAATATTCTAAAGGGGTGTCCACAGAGCATTTAAGGTACGAAAGCCAGTTAGCTGTGCTGGCACGGTGTGCTGGCCGTATGACTGAATTGCTGTGTAGCACAACTACCTGGTGGCCTTCACCTCTCCAAGGTGCACCCAAGCAGCCATACCCCATACACCAAAAAGGCATGCAGGGTCTAATTGCCAGCGGATAACAACACTGGGTTCCTTCATCAGAAGATAGACTGTGAGGTTATGCAGCTTATGACTTACTTTTAATGGTGGCCATAGGAACACAGCAATCATACCTACTCTGTAAAAGTAAGCCTTTACATATAAAAGATTAAAAATAAAACTTATATTGTCTGAGTGAATACCAAAACACTTCAGGAAAATCCAGGAGTTTCAAAGCAGAATGAAACAATTAAGTGAAAGAAGAGAAGAAAGGAAACATATGACTGACACATGGGGCTACAGAATGCAGTAAAATTTGTAGTGTCTAAGAATCTCTCTGAAGAGGATAATGCAACTTTGTAAGAGAGATTCTAACTAAGAATAAAAAGCTCCTGCACAACTTGTGGCTTACTTATGCAATCTGCATTTACGGTACATTTACAGAGTTCTCTCTCTCAGTGTTCCAAGGAACCAGCCTTTCAGTCTTGTCTCTGCAGCATGAAACAAACAGGCTTCCTCCTCACTCCCAACCCCATTCCAGGCTTTTAAGTCACAGCTAATGTAATTTGCTATCAGCTGCTACTGTGAATTCTAACAGATTATTATGCTGCCCACTGATCTGCTATGTTAAAATGGCTAATTAAAAACACTAAAGAAAGACTGGTGACACCCCTGGAGATCCACCAGTGCAGTATGGTATCTGATTTTAGCTGAACAAGAAACATGTCTCAGTTTCTTACCTTCCAATCAACACACATTTTCAAGCACAAAACACACTATAGATTTATTACAAGGTTGAAAAGTATTGTCTTCTATTTCCAGTAGGGATATGCCATACATACGCTAATGAAAACTCTACATTTACATTATTTTTTTGTTAAATATTAATGGAAGTGAGAAGAGCTAGCACACTATAAATGCATCTTTGTCTTTTACAAATATAGATTCCAAGAGAAAAACTCAGATCTTTAACCTAAATATCTTTCTATTTACAGATGTAGTGCAGGCTTTCACCTTCCTTCAGTACGAAGGTCAAGCTCTGAAAATAGAGAATGGAAATAATTATGGCTGTGATGAGGAAGGGGGAGCCTGAGTCCATTTTTATGGTGTTTATTTACAGACATAAATCCCTGACCACATGATGACACTCCTTTGATCACTTCTTTGCATTTACTCTAATAAAAATATAAAATACAGAGTCAATTTTAGAGGGCAGGATCAGACCAAATGTGCCTAATAATTTGTATGCTGTTTTGACTGTCTGGGGGTCTTTGGTGGTGGTTAAATACACTCTATTCAGACCCAGAACTGTTTGAAGACATGAAATCCCAATGACAGCCTGATAGTAAGGAAGCCAGAGTGCTGCTTTTATTCTGGGGAAAGGAGGAAATCGTTTGTGAAGTAGGTTCTTCCAGTTGTTTGATGTGCAAAATGATAAAAATGTAAGACACTTTTTATTGCTTTACCTCCAGTGGCACAAGGATTGAACTATATGCCCATACTGGTTCTTTCTAGTTTGCTTACAGCGACTTCCCCAAAGAAGGCAAAGTAACAGGTTCCCTAGGCAATCCAAAATGAGACTTGCATATAAACAAGTTTGAGGCTTCTGACTCATGAATGATTAAGATGAAGAATATTGTGGAAGCAGTGGGGAAAAGCAACTGAGCCATTTTCTTAAAAGAAAGTAATTATATGAAAAATGTTTCTGGCCTTACAGCCAAAACAACCCAGCTGCTTCCTTACAAAAGAGAGCTTGTGATAGCAAAGAGGTACTGAAAATGGGATCAAATAGTGTATCAAGGGTAACAGTCCTCTTGCCTCTTCTGTATGACCCTACTCAAATTAGTCAAAACTACTGTGGGGAACTTCCTCAGTCAAAAATCTGTGTTACATATTACCACAGCAGAGATGAAACAAGGTACCAGGGGGTAGAGTTCATCAAAGGGTACCACTTGTTGCCAGCCTGGATTCTGACACACAACCCGCAGTCGCAAGACAAGTGGAAGTTACTATTGATTTGTTCTGACTGCTTTGGAAGTGCAAGCGCTTTCTGTTTCTCTCATCTTTCACACCATTAATTATCTTGAAAGAGAGCACGGTGTACAGACAAGGCTCGTTATGGAGAAAACTCTGTGACTGAACATGAGGTGACAGTGCAAGAACATGACTGCAGTACCACAGGATTAGCACAGGCAGATTATTTTGCTTTTATTAATGCCTCTGAAGGTCTAGTCAGTAATAAGCATTTCTGACACATGCAAGTTCTCTTTGGTTGTAAAAAGAAAGTAACCTTTCAGGCACTTCTTCATTCTTTTTACTGAATACATTCTTTCTGAAAATCCTGGATCACAAATTTTCTGATTTACCGTCTTGGGCAAGAAAAAGACGAGTACCGAATTCCTCACCATCCTAACCAACACTCTGGCCAACATGCTCACTTAGGCAGGCACACACAGATCCACTAATTAATGTTCTAGTACTGCAACAAGCTCTCACAATTGCAACAAAAAGAGACCTGGCAGAACATGGAGCAGCCAGGATAGGTTCTAGCAAATTCTAGTTCCAGCATGAGGTATGATGGGTGGTGCACTTTAGCTGTCAACTTTGGTTAGCAGAAACTCTCCAAAGAAAAATTCAGCCTTCTGGGGAAAACAAGGTCAGTGATTCAAGACTCAGTACATTTCTTCTTATTCAGTCCCAGCCACAGCCTTGAAATGAAGTGATAAAGAAAGGTTCCTTTCAGCCTCAGTGCCCACATTTCAGAAGGATGGATCTATCTAATGCAGTATCATATACTCAGGAGAATAAATAAAACACGAAGGGATTCTTGACTTCAACTACCATTAGACTACTTTCCTCCTTCCCCCCC